>BMAV01015606.1:0-26755 GCA_019973955.1 Trichonephila inaurata madagascariensis | reverse complement strand
AATAGAAAATCTTCCCCAAACCGGGTGCGGTCTGTATGTAAAGGCCCAAAGGTGGTTTGCAGGATCTGATTTGGCCTTTTTGTAGTCAATATATACCCATCACTGGCACCAAATCAGAAACTTCTCTCATCGGAGTACGCAACACATCACCATTAATTTATCCAATGAGTTCTAGAGTTTCATCACAGAAGTCGCAGATGTTAGCAATTTGGAGCTAATGCAATGAAAACTATAGGCCGCATGACTCGGAGCAGCCTCAAACAATCGTATTTTTACAGTTCACTATATCACTGTGGGACCAATAAAAGCTGCTATTTCTGCTGCAGATGCTCTGCAATGCTCCATAGGCACACGGCGAATATGAAAGTATTTTTTGTCCGTGGTGACTCGTGAATGGTTGACCCCGGTTTTTTTTATCATAGTGCCTTACCGTGACGACTCTTGCCAAAAACATATACAGTGGATACATTCTTAACAAGTCTTTCTGCAAAATCACCGAAAGAAAACTCCCCTCAGCCCTAATATGCGATCTCGTTCAAACTCAGTGATCTGTTGATAACGGCCTCTTCATCATCGAAGGGGTGTTTTTTGACAACTTCAGCTCACTATATCAAAACTCAAAGATAAATAGCGCTCACGAACTTTACAGCGTGGATTAAAAGTACTCTTTATCCACATGCTCAAAGAAGCGCTTCTCGCGCCACATTTTTGCATCTTACGTGAAATTTTAAAGTCACCTTTCGGATGTATAAGTGCACCTACCAGATTTTGTTTATCTCGCACAACGATTTCTTCGTGCAGGGATTTTTATTTCCATCACTGTGTTTTTCATTTTACCAATAATGTTTTTGGCTGTAGTTTCGAAAGATTCAATTTAAGGAATCACACAATAGAAGCAATTTCTAGGTGAAGTTCTTTTTCTTAGGTATTAAGAAAATATTTACATCATTTAGTTAATAAGTCAGCTTTGTTTTCTATCAAGTATTATAAAATATCTCACTTATCCGTAGTGTTAATGTATAGGATACACTCAAGCAAATAGTCATTAATAAAAGCAAACAATTAAACAAAATCTCTTAATATTTTGAAGTGTGATGTTAGTTAAAAACACGCAATTAATTGTTCTCTCTCTCTGTGTGTATGTGTGTATAAACTAATAAAAGAAATCCGAAGAGTAGGGAACAAATAATTTATGTATGTAACTTAAACAATATTAAAGTACCGAGTGTGCGTGTGCAAACCAACGCATCAAGTAAACATTACGAAAAAATGCAGCAGAGTTCTCACTTTGTCTGCTGTAGGAAATATATATAATAGGAATGCTGTAATCATGCATTTAATCCTTCTACCGTAGGAAGTGAAATGAGATTGCGATTCAAAACGTGCGGGAGGAAGACTGTGTAGTTCAGATACACAGAAAAATATGTTAGGTAATTTAAATGAATGCTGAATTAGTTTGTATTTGTGTCCATGCACAAACACACACATATACTATACTGTGGAATTAATTGGGACAAATGATGAAAAAACAATTTTTTGTAAGACCCTAACTTTTAATCATTACATACCTAAAGTAGACAGAAAAATCTCTATATTGGTACGAAGTATGCCCTTCTACAGCAGAACTGACCTCTTCAATTAGTCTTTGTATTGTTTCCACTAGTGCATTTCACATGTTCTCAACTTCATCATCACACGTGTATAGCACTTCTTATAATTTGTTATTTTGTCGTGCAAACTGTCTTAGCTAAACGATTCTTGAGAATATGTCATAAATTCTCAAAAGAATTTAGGTCTGGTGAATTTCCAAGCCAATTAAGCACTTTTATTTTCCCGCATAAAAGTCTGGACCCATATCGAATCAACCAAATCATGTTAAAATGTTCCGTCAATTGGATGAAACAATTGTACTGAGTAATACTTCTATTTATTTGACATGATTCATCATTCATTTAAAAGGAACTATGCTTTCCGTGCCATTTATTGTGAAACCCCCCGAAATATCTGTTTATAAGGGTATTTTACAGTCTTTTGTATATTATCTGGCAGCAGAGTCTTATCATCACTTCGTCTTACTAAACTTGACTTGTATCCCTTCCCAAATAAATGAGTTTCATCACTAATAACCACCTTCTTCTAGTCGCTAACAGTCCAAAGACGGTATTCTTTTTTCTATGCTAAAAGTTTTCCCATCGTTTTCTTATTCAGAAAACGATGGGAAACGAGTTGTTTTTTCCTCAGTCATGATGCCTTATGGCTAAGTTCCAGAAGTCTTTTTTTTCTACATTGAGGTACTCACTTCAACAGCATAATCCATTAAATCCCTTCGAAGGTTTTTGATTGACTTACTTTAATTTATTTTGTCATTTCTTATTAGAACTGAATCAGTTCTTGGAGTAATTTTTCCGACTGAGCCTACGTTTTTATTTTCTTTTTGCAGACTTTCGTTTCATTTACAATAGCTATGTCTATCACAGCCATAGAAGTATGTTTATTAAGAACGATTATTTTAGAATGCTTACTCAAAGTAATATCCATCTCTTACATGAAACGTAAAATTATAGCCACCAGCTACACTAGCATTGAAAAGCTAACAACTTTACCATTAATGTACTAAAACCAACCAATCAAGCGAGTAAATTATAGTTAAAGCAGATCCGTCACATTATTTCTGAGCTTATATAACTGGTTTGAGGAGGTTGGGGACATAACTGGTAATCCCCTACCAACTCAGAGAAGAAAAAAAATGTTTGCCCCAATTAATTCGTACAGTATAGTATATATATACATATTTACTCTGATGAGCCAAAACATTATGGCCATTCACACATTTTTATTTTCCTCTAGATAACATAAAAGACATGCGAGAACGGTATTTAACTGATGTTGGTGAATTTAAAATATCATCTAAGCGCTTAATTTTGAGAATGATGGTAAACATTCTGATCTAAGGGAATTTGATACACGTCAAATTGCAATGGCCCGTAGACTCGAGTCATGTGTCTACAGTACTGTATGATTGGTAGGTTGTTCAGTATCTGACAATTAGTATTTTTGCTAGGTGGATAAATAACGTTGAAAGCAACAGTAAAACAACAGGTTGTTTGGAATCTTCGCGTCATCAAATAAATAGGCCATCGGAGACATTTCTGATTGGTAAAGCAAACGCTGTGCCAGTGTCTCAGCTGACAGTCCGATACAAAGTAGATCCAAATGCAAGTTTTTTAAAAACTTTTCGGAGAACAATGTTGAATATGGGACAGCGTTTCAGCTGTGCCACTCGTGTGCTTGTGTTTACCTAGCGTCATTGTAAACTAAACCTTCTGTGGGCCCGGGAACATCGAGACCGGAACATAGATAAGTGGAATAGCTACGTGATTTTATGACTCACACTTTCTCATTCCTCACGTCGATGGTAATTCCAGGACGCTCAGTGTTCCAGGTAAACAATATGCAACGTGCGCTGATGGTGACGATATTATGATTTAAGGAACGTTCTCATGGATGTTATTTAGATCCTCAGTTGGGGGTAGCACAGGTCATGAACACTACAGAATATATGAACATAATTAGAATCAGTTACACCCCTTACACGGCATCTGTCTTCTCAACTGGAAATGGAATTTTCCAGCGCAAGGTTCGAATTCTATTGGAGTGGTTTGTGGAATTACGATTAATGTCTTGACCACCTAACTCACCTTATCTTAATGGGATAGAACACGTTTGGGCCGTCATAGATAGGAAGTTCAGAGATAAATCACCCTCATGTTGAAATATCTCGATTTTGCGCTACCACTTCTCAGATATTTGATACAACGTATCTCCAGTATTCTACCCAGAACATGTGGCATCCATGCAAAGATGAGTTGCATGTCTTTTGCAGGCCAAAGTTGGCGCAAAGCATTATTGAGAAGGTGGTCATAATGTTTTGTTCTTCAGTATATATATAGCGAGAGAGAAGTATTCTTTAAAAAATAATCATTACTTAAATGTTTAAAAAGGAAACGATTAAGCCTAGTTTGATCTTATGTAATAACTCAATGAAGTATTTATTTTTCATTTACGTATATAATGTCAGGTAAGAGTAGAGTATTCTTAAAAAATATTTATGTTAGTATGCTTTAAAGTTTTATATAAAGAGATAAATTTATAATGTATGTCCTAATGTAAAACATACTGAGAGAGGTGTAAATATATGTATACGAATATAACTATGAAACTCTATCAAACTAAGTTATGGTTGTTGAATATCTTAAAATTCGAAACCTTATATTCTTTTTTGTACAACTTTTCTTAAAATATTCCACCTTTATATTAACTCATCAAAAAAAAGCAAATGGGATGTGAGTGAAAAACTTCCTAAAAACACATGTTTTAATTTTGTAACTAAATAAATTTAAATTTTTAAGCATGATCTGCATAATTTTTAAGCAATCTTATATGAGAATTCAAATGGTTTAAAACGAAAAAATACATTGTAACAAGAATGCATTTCGTAAAGCTCTCTTCTATCATTTTGAGTGTTAAAATTTTATTTTTGAATATCAGGGCTTTATTTGTTATCTTTAATCACGAAAAGGTATTTTATTTCTCATTAAATTCTTACTCATATCTCATCTCATTAGTTTCTTTTTTTATCATTTTTCTCGTTACCGTGATTTAAATATTTGTTTTATCTTCCTTTTGCTACTGTCATTTACATTTTTAAAGCACACTCTCATCATTATTCGCATAGAAAATATCGATTTTTTCACCTCTAGCAATATATAAAAAGTGGAAACCATTTATCCAGATTACTAAAATAAGAATTTTATTTTTTTCGTGGAAAATTAACTATCCAAACTAATCCTGGTAATACTTTAGCTCCTTTATTTTTGTTGTTTTTATATGTAAGGTTTTTATTCCTAAATTGCAATGAAGAACGATGAAGGAAATTAATGTTTGTCTTTCTTTCTAAAACAATTAAAATAGCTAAATAATTAATTTTAAAAAAAATTAAAAGTTTGAAAAATATTTCTTTTTGAAAAAAATTAAATTGAATTTATGCTTCATTTATTTTTAATCTTAATATTGAAATTGATGAAACGTATTTTTTGGTATTTTACATTTCCTATTATTTTTTTCAAAAAATATTTATATTCATATAATTTTTTTTCTAATTAACGTAATGTTTACATACACGGGGATTAAAATTTTAAGTTAAATAGTAACATTAATTAAAAATGAAATTAAGTACTTCATAAAAAAAGTACTTCACTTTGTTCTAATCTATGTAAAATGCGCCAAAAAAAAAAAAAAGATTCAGAACAGATATTACTTTCACTGATGACGGTTCAAATTTACGTTTAAAAATATATCATAATTGCATAATGCGGTGAAGCCCCTTTGAGGTATCCTGGAAATTATTTTCTCTTTACTAACCACTTTTTTGGCAGTCGTTATGTATTTTTTATTTCTTTTCTTTCTTGAATAAAGATTCTAATTCAAGTAATTTATACACCGAAGTGACAAAAATCATGGAATTGCAATATGCAAACATTCATATGTCAGTGCATAAGAAGGGCTTTCATTTGAACTTCAGGGCAGCCAATATTGAGCCAACCCCCTTCCCACTATGGACCAATAGCAAAATAGAGACTCAGCAATAATTTTGGAAACTTTTTCACTTAGACCCTACCTAAGAACAATACTTGACCACGCCTTCTTGCCTATTCCTTAGCAACCATTCAGGAAGCTATCTCTCCTACTTAGGACTAGCTATCTATAACAAGCAACCAGAGATCATATTCGGTACGGGATGGACGATCGCTTCATAATACATGTTCCCACTTACGACCAGCGAAATAGGGCTTTCATTTGTGCTCCAGTGATTCATGTGAAAAGGCTTCAGACGTGGGAATTAGCAAACTTTGCACACATAATGGTAGCTAGAGCAAGACGCATGGGACACTCCATTTCGGAAATAGTGAGGAATTCAACATTCCAAGATCCCCATTCAAAAGTGTGCCGAGAATACCTAATTTCAAGAATTACCTCTCATCAGGAACAAAGCAGTTTCTAACCACGCGCACTTAATTGACCGAGACCAGTGACCGCAAAAATCAAAGTGGAACGTATGACAGACGTGTCGTGTCCATCAGGTCAAAGCGTCAAAATTTGGCTGAGCTATTGCTGCAGACCAACTCTAATACTATTACTAACAGCACGGCATTGCCTGGACTCGTTACCATGTCTGTTACACCCTAGATGACTGGAAAACCGTTGTTGGTTAGATGAGGGAAAGATTCCAATTTGTAAGAAATGATGGTAGTGTTCGAGTGAGGCACCCCGAAGTCATAGATGCATGCTATGAGCAAGATAATGTGCTAATTGACGATGGTTCCATAATATTGTGAGCTGTTTTTACATGGAACTGACTGGATCATCTGATCAACTAACCAATCACTGACTAGAAATGGTTAATTTCAGCTACTTGGAGATTATTTGCAGCCATTTATAGATTTATGTATTTAAACGACAATGGAATTTTTATGGATGAAAATGCACCATCTCAATCGACCACAATTGGTTGCTATTGGTTTGAACATTCTGGACAATTCTAGAGAATGAATTGTCCTCTAAGATCATCCGAAGTGAATTCCATAGAACATGATATTTGAAGAGAATTGCACTAAACACGACAGTTGAATGAAAGAAAAGATGATAAAAACTAATTAAAAACCAAATATTTGAAAAATTTATTAGCACATATAAAAAGTATTTGTACATCTTAAATATTCAGTAAGTTAAAGATAACGCAATAATAAATAAAAAAATAAATAAAAACCATCGTTTAAACATAAACATTTCTGCAGAAAGGCTACCCAGCCACTCTGTCTGCTAGGCCGTAGACTTTCGGTTTGAATCCAAGAGAAGACATGGCTGTTTGTAAATGAATAGTAGCTGTAGGGCATAAAAGCATTCTAAATATTCATCCAGCCAACAGTTATTTCAAGAAGCTTAGTGGTAGAAAAAAAGTTCCCTGACCGTTGCGAGGGTACTTTCCTACAGAATTGGAGTGAAACGGAGCCAAAACGTACTGTCCCTGCGTGGTACTCAAAGCTGTGGCTAACGACAGGCAAAATCTAAGCCGTTACCACGACGAATTTAATCCGCCTTAATCTAACACCGTTAATCAGGTGGCATAAGAAAGACAACAGCACAAGTAGAAAGAAATCTTAAGTGACAATTAAAAGTCTGCTCCCATGATTGGTCCATAATGGTTTTTTACTTGTATTTCTGATAAATACACTCATGAACAAAAAAATTAGTGCAACAAGAAATATTTGCGGGATTGTAACGAAACTTGGCATGAAGGTACATGATAGGGAGACATGCAAATGATTAGAAATACAGCGTAATTGTGCATTACGTATAGCCAGTAGAGGGCGTTTAACGTCATATATAAAGTATAATAAAATAAAAGTGAAAAGTATCTAAGACCTACAGTGCCAAAGAAGAGAGAAATTGGAGTTCATGAGACACAACAAATGTAGATACAAAAAAGTCTTTGGACTAAACTGGAGACCTGTTACGGTTTCTAAAGCTGCAGCTGAATTAGGCCATCGATTTAGGGTTAAGCAATGCTTTATGTATCCACCTTCCTCGTTCAGCAGAAATTTTCGACATAATAAAAAAAGAAAAATAGAGCCATGTTCAAAAGTTAAGCCCATCTCTAACACATAGATGATAAACCTGACAATATAGTAAAGTGAAATTATGAAAAGATAACATTTATGTATCTCTCAAGGAGAGGAATATTAAGAAAATTTTCTAGAAAAAATTAGGATAAAACTTATATATGTAATATTAAAAACCATGAAAACCGATTAGTAACTCTCTACGCTAAGGTCCTGCACAAAATGGCGTAAAAATTGAAAGATAGAAACAAGACGAAAAAAAACCATGGCGCTACCTAGATAATAATTTAGCAATTAAACAAAGCACAAAGATATTTTAAAATTAAACTAAACATAAGAAATTTTAAATAAATTATTGAACAAAGTTAAGAATAGTTAATATAAAATAGAAATATATTTAAAAATATATTTACTTGGATAACTATATTCTGGATAGATATTTTAAAATTATTTAAAATAATAAACTAAAAGAAGTAATTTTAAATAAAATATTGAACTAATTTAAAAATAGATTTAATATGAAATAGGAATATATTTAAAAATAAATTTACTTGGATAGTTGTACTATAAAGAACTATTGCAAAATTTCATAAAATTACGATGTTTTAATACATTATCACTAACTAAATCATTGTTTCTTTTTATAAAAATTAAGAGATAATATCTCTAAATATTAATAAGTGTAAGTTATATACATATAATATTATTTTTTTTCAATTCCTACTATTAGCTCGCACTGTATATATTTATTTATTCATATATTTGTATATTTATTTATTTATCTTGGTGGAATTTTCAATCGTTAATAAAATACATTTTAAAGCGCTGAATTGAGCTGAAATTTTATATACAGGATCATTTTGAATGACCATACAATAATTTAATTATAATTAGTAAAAATTAATTGATTAAAACAATTATTTAAAGAATTACAAACACAGCCACGCTGGCGACTTAACGACCCTTTTGGCCACTTGTGTCAATTCTTGAAAAGGTTTTTTTCTCACGTGTTAAAGCATTCAGTTGGACTGAAATTAAAAGGACAATACGATACTTTAATGATAATTAAAAAAAAACTTATTACCACAATGTTGTGATTCTGTCCTATGTATATACATATTTATATTAATTGCAACTATTTAATAAAAAGTAGCTAAAATAAAATTTTTCGTTGTTGATCTAAGTAGGAATTGACATAAAAACTATTTTTTTATATTACTTGTTTCAAATTCCATTCACACACAAAAAAAATGCACAAGATTAATCTAAATCAGAACATTCATTTTTAGCTTAATTCAGAAACTACAAGAAATACAAGAGTTTTAAATACATGAATCAAAATAATTACTTTCCAAATCTAACATGTCAAAATAATAAAAATGTCTGACATGCAAAGAAATGAAAACATATTTTACAGAAGAGACAGTGAAAATGAGGACATTTTCTTAGCCATGCTGGGAAATTCACTTAGAATCTTTGTTGAATACATATAAAAAGTTAGGTAAATCATATTTCGAAAACAAAATAGATATAGCTTGCAATGTTATTTTTTTTCTTGAAAAAAAAAACTATTGATACATTCCATAAAAACATTTCGCATAAAGAGCTAGAGGGCCCATTTCAAGAATGAGACATTCGTATTTTACGAGCAGATTCTTGGGTAGGAAACCAGAAACTGTTGGGTTTCTTTCCAACTTTATTCTTTCGTATGCATTTTCGTATTCTTCAGTTCTAGATATTATGGTACATGGTCAGTCTCCCATATATTGCAGATATTTTTTATTGTTCTTTTTTCCCTTTTTCTTTTTATTTATTCTAGTCAGAAGATGGCGGATAAATTTCGAAAGAATATGGAAGTAAAATATTTAGGGTTCGGAAATAAATAACTGGATATGTGTTGTTACCTTTTTTATATTCATGGAATATGGTGGGTAATTTGTTCGATTTTGCTTCCATCTTAACTTGTTTTATCCAATTTTACTTTTGCAAGTCAGTGAGTTGGAATGGATATATTTTTTGCATGGGTACTTTAAGATTTTTTTTGAAAACATATTTTTGTATGATTCAAAGTATTTAATGTGCATATATATAATAATTGAAAATATTTATTTTAAATTAATAAAATTAAAAATAAGTGGATATTTTAAGTTTGAAAAGTGAATGCCCAATCAAGTTTGATTGTATGTAAAAAAAATTGGGTAATAAAGAACTTTGTGACTAATTAGCTTAATAGCGTTTTAATTAACGTTAGCGATGCAATGGCATAGGTAATAGCGTACCTGTATACCACGCGAACGGTCAAGTTTCGAGTCACGTAATCGGTTTTTCTGGGTTTTTTTTTTAATTCATTTAATTACTTTTACAATTACATAAATTTATTTTAAAAGGACTTATTCAATATTTTATATAATTTTTAAATAATTAAACTAACAATACATATTGTTTCTATTATATTAATCATAAGATAATATAATAAATAATTATAATATATTTTATATATTACCATCATATTATACATTATATTATATTTATAATACATTGTATTTCATATTATAAAACTATTTGAAAATAATTTTTATATAAAATATCATTTAATATTTATTATAATATATTTTATAGCAAATATATATATTATTAATATTATAGTAATATACTCGTATTTATAAAATATAGTATAAATAGTCATATAATCACAGTAATTATTTTACTTTTTAAAACACACACATAAAATTATATAAAATATCATTTAATATTCAAAATACCTTTTTAAATAAAGTCATTTAATTGTAAAAAAAAAAAAATCAAATAATTCGCATCACTCGAACCCTATCCTCCCACGTGTAAAGCAGATACGTTACACCTATGTCACTGCGTCGCTGGAGGTAATTAAAACTTAATTGAATAAAAGCTGAGCATGAATTTCGAAGGTTGTTTTCTTCAAACTGAATCGCCATTCGGCGCTATTACTTGAAGGGTTGAACACCCTAAAAGAGGACTACTATTACACAAAATCTCGTTCCCAAATGAATTTCTTTATTCGCGGCCTCCCCTTAGTCAAATTTGTACATAACGTAAAAATTAAGAAAAATAATCTAATAATTCTGTTTCATTGAAACTTCTAAAAAATTTGAAATGATTTCTTGAATATAAATTCTTTAAAAATGTTTAGCTATAAAAAATATCATTTTGTTGCCGTTGTATTAATCTTAAAAGGACATACAAAATTAAGATCAGTGGTTATGTGGAAAAAAATACAATTTTTATTCTCTGCTAAAACATGTATTTATTGTTTTAAGTATTGATGCTATGTATTTGTGTTCATCGAATGCTATTTTCCTTTTTAATGGCTTTTTTAAAAGTCCAAGGCAATCGTCTTTGATATTCTTTTTTTTTTCTTTTTTTGTGTGTGTGTGTGTCATCTGTTGTATTTCAGTGTTCTTTAAGGATACATGAATTGGGTTGACCACACACGTTTAAAAGAAATCTTACAAAAATTTGAACTCGGAACTCGCCTAGAAATTTTAAAATTTACATGATTTTCCTCAAAGAAACAATTGGTTAAGTGTGTTCAACCTCAAATTTACTACTTAAATTTTTTAAAAATATATCTATTTTGCACTGATTTTTGTGTAGGTAGAAATCTGACAAAGCCTTTGACACCCGCCTAAATCGCAAAAAACTTGAAGGCGAAAAAAAAAATTACTGCGAACGTACCACTGCCGACTAGAAAGCCATGAAAGAAGTACTTCTGCTCTTAAGAGAATTAAGACTGAAATGAGATCTACTATGGAAAGTGAAAAGCTTAACAGTTTTACATTGATACGAACTTAAAATGATATTACCATGGAAATTGATTACAAAGATGTTATTAATGATTTTGCAATGACCCAAGCTCGAAGAAAACCTTCCTTGTACCAATATAAAGACAGTGACAGAACAAAGAATAAGGATATCTAAAAGTTAAAGATAGTACAACGAGATTAGCGATGAAAAAATGATACTGAACAAGTTAAAAAACAGATCATACAATAATCTATACTGTAATTAAAAACCATTCCATAAATTTTACTGTACCCCCTTTAAAAAAAAGAGGGGTTGGAGGCATGACCATAAGGTAAGAAATGAAAAAAAAGGGGCCAAATCATCCCAAATTACCCTTTTCCCCTTAGGGTTTAAAAAAATTTCCCGGGACACCTTAGGTACAAAATTTAATAAGGGGAGGACTCTCAAAACCCCCAAAACAAAAGAGAAAAAGAGTAAGAGTCAAGAAATAATTTTTTTGGAATTAAAACCCGGCAAGGAAGAACTGAAAACAGTAGGGGCGTAACAGTTTGAAGTACCTAGAACGCCGGGGAGGTTAAAAATGGCCTTGTAAAATACATTACATTATTTAAATAAATTATATCAATAAGATATTACATTTTGCACCATTAAAAAACCATAAAAACGAAAAAATTTTCCCAAAAGTTCAAAAGATTGCAATTTATAAAAAAAAAAAAGGAATTAACTGGACATAAAGGGTTGAAAACAAATCGCAGCACAGCGCTGAGAAAGAAGGAAACATTACTTACTGGCAGCGACAGGTAGTTTCAATAGTTTCATTAATTACAAGTAAAATGTGACATCAATTTGCTTTCCATGGAAAACCCTTTTTTTTATTTTATCATATTTTTCCTTTTTGGGGGTAAATGGCCGAAATGGTAACAAATAATGTGTTTTGGTATGGTTTAAAAGTCTGTCACAGCGTAACCACTAAAGATGTCAATGGGACAATTCTAGTTTTCATGCAACCTTTAATTTTTTTCGGGGTAGTCTTTTGTTTGGGCCCTTTTGAAGGATTTCCCATTCCGTTTTCCCCTTGAATTTTTGCATTTAACCATTCTGTCCAATGCACCAGGTTTGCGCACGGCTATACCGTGGTCTATTGCTAAGTATGATTAGGTAGTTCCAGTTTCCCAAAAGCGACCACATTTGAAATCACCCCAAATGGCTAGAAAAAGATTTTCGATAATGTCATAAAGTGTTTTTTGGGTTATTTCTCCAGTGAACTTTTAACCCCGGCAATAAAAAAAAAATATAAACTATATAAAATTTTTAAAATTATTACCTATTTTATGCTATACTAGTTGCTTAAAAAAGAATAGCTCTCTTTGACAAAAATAACATTTTTTAACTCTAGAAATGTAATCAATCGTATACTTTGCAAGTTACATGCATAAGTTTAAAATACTTTATTTATTTTTATAACTGCTTCATTTTTTGTTTGTGTAAAAAGGGAAAAGTGTATATTTTGGAAATAAATACCCTTTATTGTACAAAAAACTTAACCCCCTTCCCAAAAAATTAAGATTTTGTTTTTTTAAATTTGTAGTTTCAGTGTATTTGTAAATTTTAAAAAATTTAAAATATTTTTAAAAAAAATATCTCTAAATACATAGCGCCCTTTTGGAATATTAAAAAAAGCCAGTTTTTTAAAAAATATTAAGTGGTTCTCAATGAAAAATGTAAAAGTAAATGAAAAAATAAAAATAACTGTAAAATAAATGTAAACTTTTTAAAAATTTTAAAATTTTGATTTGTTACGAATAACTATTTTTCTAAGAAAACATTCCGGGAAAAAACCTTTAAACAAATAAAAGTCATTTCATACAAATATCTGTGATTTATTGATGGGAAGGAAGACAGTTATTTTTTCCCAAAAACAAATGCTTTATTTTTTTTTAAAAATTCCAACGAAAAAAGAATTTTGATTTATAAAAAAATGTAGTGATTGTATTATGAAAATGTTTTTTAAAAAGACATTCAATCTTTATAAATAAATATAAGTGGAATATGTTAAAAAAACTAAAAATTTTTTTTCGTTCTCTTTTAAAAGAACCCCAAACCCCCAAAACTATGATTCATCCTTTTTTCATTAATAACTCACTACAATTTTTTTCCTCAGAAATTTATAACTCATGCATATAACTTACTTTTAAAAATGAATGCACCACAAAAGAATTTTTAAAAAAAAAATTACTTTTCAAAGGGCCTCTTCCATTACGTTATCCCCCAAAAAAAAGAACTTTGGGTTTTATCTGAAGAAGCATAATGAAAAAAAGGAAATTTTATAAATATTCTCCAGAAAAAAAATAAATATAAAGATAGTTGGTAGTAAATTTTCGAAAGAGAAATTTCGGGGTCACAAATTTCCCGTAAATGGGAAAAAAAATTTTTCCCCCAGAAAATTGCAAAGTAAAAATTTGATTTTTTGGGAGAAATAGAAAAAAATGATAATACAGCTATTAGTCACAAAAAGGCATGCATTTTTACAAAAAAATAAAAAAAAATTTAAAAATTTTTAATTTTTTAAAAAAAAACTTCCCCAGTATTTTTAAAAACAACCGAAAAAAATTTTTTCTTTTGCGTGATTCTTTTAATTGTTAAATTTTTTTTTCAAAGGTTTTCAATTTTTGGTTATTTTAAAAAATTTTTAAATTTTTTTTTCCCCGGGGTTTTTTTTAACATCCCCAAATTTTGAATAAAATTTTTCAAGTAAATTTTTTTTGAAAAAAAAAAAACATAAAAAAAAAAAAAGGGGGTTTTAAAATTTTGTAAAAAAAATAAATTTTTAAAAATTAGACTTTTTTTAAATCTTAAAAAGGTCAAATATCCTTTTTAAAATTAATTTAAATTTTTTTAAATTTTGGGCTAGGCAGGAAATTTTAAAAAAAATTTTTTTATAAAAAAAAAAAAATATTTAAATAAAACCTTTTCCCTTTTTTTTTCACAGAATTTTGATTATTCCCTTCCTTTTTTCCCCTGAAAATTTGAACCAAAAATTTTCCGGTTGAAAAAAACAAACTTTTAATTAAATTTGTTAAAAAATAATTAAATTTTTTTTTTTAAAGGGAAGGGTTTAAAAATTAAAATTTTTAAAAAAGTTAATCAAAAATTTATGCCGGAAAAACCCCTTAAAAGTATAATCACCAACCGGGAATATATTTTTACCCCCAGGTCTTAAAAAGGAAATTTTTATAAAAACCTTTTTATTTCATTCAAAAATGTTTTAAACCCCAAAACCATTGGGGTTTTCCGCGAAAATTCGAGAAAAACCCCTCTTCGGAAAATCCCAGCTTTTTTTCCTCCCCAAATTTTTAAATAGGCCATTTTAAAAAAACAAACCAAAAATCAATTTTTAAAAAAGTTTCCCCTTGTTTTTAAAAATTTATTTTAAAATTCCCTTAATTGGGAACCCCAAACCAAAAACCCTAACATTTTAAAATAAAAAATTTTAAAATATATAAAATTTGAAAAAAAAAAAACACTCATATAATTATAATTTCAGGTATAATTAAAAAAAATCAAATTAATAAAACCCGGCATGATTCAAATGGAAAAATAACTTTAAAAATTCTTCTCAAACTCAAAGGTTTATAATTGATGAATAAATAATTTACGATTTTGGAACAAGTGTCAGTCCGAATTTCAAAAATTTTTTTAATGTCATTAATCAAAGTAAAGCCACAAAAATTATAAAATACAAATCTTAGTATTTCTATGTGGTTATTTCTATAATTTTTTAGCAATAAATGGGAGACGAAGGGATGCATAATACATATGGTTTTTATTTTTTCCTGAATTTCAGGGAAAAGAATCAACCTTTTCGTATTTTCTCACGTTTGTACTTTTCCTATCTCCACTGCCGTATATTCTTTTTGATGATGTATCGATTGCGTGGGGAAAACGTAAGGGTTTATGGCAAAGGGAAAAATAAGGGAAATTTAAACATATTTGAAAAAGGGGTTCTATCCCCCTCCCTTTTAGGAAGGGTCGGAAACATTTTATTCCCTTTCAACACACTTCCCTTTGAAAATTTTTTCCCCCAAAATTTCAAAAACAATTGGGATTGGAGGAAGGGCCCCCGCGCCTGGGGGACAAGAAGACGGGAAGATGGCTCTCATGGGGATCAAGTACACATTGAAACTATTTTCTTTTAAGTGGATAAGAGCTTGTTTTATTTTTGTTTTTTCCCTGGTATCGAACCAGTTGAAAGATTAATTTATTATTTGTATTCAGGCCTTTGGGGAGTTTTTGGTTAGGGGCTGGGGCCCCCATACCGGGAAGGGCTGGGTTTGATGCCCGATGCTACCGAATACCCTCCGAGTGCTCGTTAAATCGGTGGGTTCGAAAGTCTTGTGGGCTGTATCGCGAGTGCAGGGGACTGGAAAATATTTCTCTCCCTTTCAGTTCCATGCCTTAAATTTTGGAGGTGGGGGGTAGGGGGTTGGGGGCCTTCATCGTTCCCCCTTTGGGGGAATTTTTACCGAAAAAAATTTGTACCGGGCACCGTAGGTGTCAAAGGGCCCAAAGGGCCCAAAGACAGGGGACTTCTTTCCCCCCTGCCACGATGAATTTCGGGCTCTATTGACTACGTCAGACAGGGAGCATTTGAAAAAAACAACAAATTATTTTGTATTTCACTTGATTAAGAAAGGTATTTTTAAAAATTGCTTTTTTTTACAATAATCCATGGCATAAACAAAAATATATTTTTTAAAAAATTAATTTTAAGGCTACCAAAGCAGGGAAAGGGAAAAATTTATTTTAACTAGACAATATACTTTTCCATTCCCTTATAAATCCAATTTAATTGTATAATTTCTGTATTTTTCTGGGGTTTAATTGGCACTATTTTTCCAGTGTTAAAGCTAAGAAAATTGGGTGTGGTTTAGAATCGGGCAAACATTTGTTTTGAAAAATTTAATTAAAACCCCTTTTGGAAAAGTATAACCTTCAGTCCATTTGGCCGCTTTTTAAATTGATGAAATTTTCATTCCGCATTTTTTCTAATACCCCAGTCTATCCCAAAAAACGTTTTCTGCCGGGTTTAAAAATTTTTTGTAATTGGTTTCTTTCAATCACCCAAACATCAAAAAATATAGGTAATAGCATCAGGGCGAGTTCACTACGAAGAAAAGGGTGAAAAAGGGAAAGGGAATTTTATACCAAAAAAAAAAGGGAAAAGAAAAAAGCGATCCCCGAATTTTTTGACTTTGGGGGAAAAGAAAAGTCAAAGTTATAAACAAAAAAGGTAAATTTTTGGTTTGTAAATGCTCAAAGTCTTTAAAATTGTTTTATATTCTTATATGTAATTTCCTTTTTGTAAAAATTTTTTATAACAAAAAGCAAATTTCATGGCAATGAAGACACACCGTGGGGGGAAAAAAGGGAACCGAAACAATTCCAAGATCCCGCCTGATAATGAGAGAGATGAATCATTTTCGAAGCAAGGGTACTGATGGTTTAGAGTAACCCTTTTGGTTTTTATATTTTTTGAAAAATTTTTTAAAACTTGTAAAAAAAAAAAAAATTTGTTACTTATTATTTCGTACTCTATTTTTTTTTTTAAACTTAACTATTTTTATATCAATGAACCTTTTTACAATTTTTTTTTTAAATTTTTTTTCAAAAACCCCTGAGAAAATTGGTGGGGCGACGAATCGATGACAACATTTTACATTAAAACATTTTGAGAATTCGGGGGGCGGCTTATGTCCATGGAGGCTTAGATTCGAGTAAATGTTGTATTTCTAAGGTGTATAACCCGATTTTTTTCACGCTCGGAAAAAAAATTTTGTTTTACAAAAAGGATTATTTAAAGGTGATTACGTTAAAATCCATTTTGGGAAAAAAAAGTAGAAAAAAAGTTTTTTATATTTAGTCCCACTTTTGGGAAAATTTAGGCCCCCCTAATTTTTCCCAAGGATGAAAATTTGGGGTTTTTTGTAAGGCAAAAAAAAGAAAAAAAATCCCCGGAAATTAATTTAAAAGTTTTTCCCCCCAATTATTGATTTGGAAGGTTTTCGGGGTTTTTCCCCCTTTTCAAAAAAGTTTTTTTTAATTAAGAAATTTTTAAAATGGAAGCCAAAGGAAATTTTTTTTAAGGGTTGGCTTGAAACCCACTTAAATAATTAGAAACCAAACCCAAAAACTTTAAGAAAAAAAACTTTTGAAAAAACCTATTTTTTGCCTTTTTTTTTAAAAGGGGTAAAAAGTATTTAAATTTAAATTTAAAAAAAAGGGAAAATAATTTTTCCCCTTAAATTTCTCAAAACAATCCCTTCTTCACCAACCCCTTTTGCCGCGGTTGGAAATTTGGGTTGCCGTAGAAAAAAATTAACTTTTTTAAATACCTGCCCCTTTTTTTTTCCCATTTAAAAATTAAATTGGGCCGGGAAAATTTTTTTTCTTTAAAAACCTTTCCTAACTCAAATTTTTTCCAAATCCTTTTTTTACGGCGTCCCAAAATGGGGTTCTGGGGGTTTAAAATAATTTACCCAGGTTTTTAATAGCCCCTAAAATTTTAAGCGATTTGAAAAACGTTTTGGCGAAACCCGGGTTTCCTCCTTCTAATGGGGGTTTGGAAACCCGGGGGAAACCCATTTTCCCAAATTTTTACCCTTTAGTACTGAAAATTTTCGAAATTTTTAAGACAAATTGGAAAAAAAATTCCCAAAGGGGGTTTAAAAAACTGGAAAATTGTTTTTTAAAAAAAGCAAAATTTTAAAAAGGTAAATTTAAATTAAATTTAAAAAGATGTCCTTTTTTTGGGTTAAGGCCCCTCCCATAAATAAAAATTAAAATCAAAAAATCCCCCCCCAAAAAAATTTTTTGAAAATTTTTATTTTTTGTATCTTTTTTTGTAATGTTTTAATTTTAAAATTTTTTTTAAATAATTTATTTTAAAACCAAAAATTAATTCTTAAAATTTAAAATTAAATTTTGAAAAACAAAATTTAAAAAATTAAAATTTTTCCCCTTAAAAATTTTGGGATTTTTTTTAAAAGAGCCCAAAATTTTATTTTTTCCAAATGCTTTTTGAGGGGTTGTAAAAAGGTTTAAAATTTTTCTTAAAAATTTTAACCCTTAAAAATTTTTTATTTTTAAAAAAAATTTTTTAAACCCCTTTTTATGCTTTGGGGCCAATTCCAAATTTTTTAAATAAACCAAACCCCCTTCGAAAAATTTAGAATTTTTTTAATAATAAAAGTTGTTTTCCCCTTGGGTTTAAAAGGAAAAATTTAAACCCCAATTTTCAAAAAATTTGGGTTTTAAAAAAGAAATTTAAAATTAAAATTTTTTGTTATTTTAAATTATTCCCCTTTTTAAATGCGTTTAAAAATTTTAAAATTTTAAAAAAAAATAATTTTAAATTTAAAAAAAATTTTTTTAAAATATAGTTAAAACGCTTAAAGAATAAAATCAAAAATCGGATTTATAGTCAATTGTATGCACAAAGAAATATGAAATAAAGAATTAATGAGCTCAAAATATTTTTCTCCGATTAATGAAAGATTTATTGATGCCTGGGGAACTTTTCCATCATCTTAATTCATTGTAATGTGTATTAATAATTTAAGTAAATAAAGAAGTTCTGAAACTTTTAAGCTGCAAAAAAATTTTGTGCCGTAAAAATTTAATTCTTTTTCCACGACTTAAAAGAATGAGATCTGTCAAAATATTTATTTTGTCAACAGCTATTTTCGCAATTTTTCCCAGTATAAAAATTCCTAAGTAAATATGACATTCTTTTAAAACGCTCTCGACTTCAAATGGTATTGATATGTGCCGAAAAAATATTTGTTCATTTTAAGACGTGTTTCAAAGGTTCACTATATTAGTTTGGCAAACAAACTACATTCGCTTGCATTGCTTTTTAAAAACTCTTCTGTTATTCTACTAGCTTCCAACTCTGATGTAGAAAAAATTTTGAAATCTAAAGGTGCATCAGAGTTTCTTAAAATATTTATTCATAAATATCAATTGTAGTTATAATGATCTTAATTATTGTCACACAGAATTGGATCAAAATCTGTCAAAAAAAATTTTTTTCTATAAATTCAAAAAGTGTAAAATTACTAGTAGCCTTCTCTCAAGGTTTTGTACTACCTTAGAAAAGTTACACATATCGTTGAGAATTTGTGAGGACTGGATGAAGCAGCAGACGTTTAATTAATTGAATAAAAACAAATTTATTAATGGAAGTAGGGATCAAACGCCTACACGAATACAAATTGACATATATACATAAAAAAACTAATTATATACATTAATTTAAAAACTCCTCGTTGTAAACAAGCTTTAACGGTTGTAAACGGCTTTCTAGGACAGTTCCGCTTACAGGTAATCAGGCAAATAAAGTCTATCTGTCTTATCGCTGACAAAGCACAAGCAGATTCAGAACTCGACTGACTCGATCATTGTCTAGAAGATCAATATAGTTTCCTGGAATTTTTCAAAATGATGGATTCCAGAGACTCGTTGAAAGTTCCTTGGTGCTATAATTTTTCTACAAATCCATCTTTAAATCTGTCACCAAACGTGATAGAGTCAATAATCTGATAACCCTGCTTACAATTTTTAGGGTTTCCAAAAACTTATTTAATTTCATTCTGGGAAGCCCACTTTTTCTGTAAAACTCAATTTCTCACGGACAGTTTATCACTGCAGGGAAGACAACTTACGCTGCGTGTTTCAATGTAATACAAGTCAGTGTTAAGAAAAAAAAAAGCAAATTCAAGTAAGAAGGCATACCAATTAGATAAATGACAAAGCTTGGGAATCATATTTAATTTATAATCAAGAGTAATATATGTAATTTCGAAAGTATTAAATAAAATGAATGTAAAATATACTAAATATAAAAAGGTAGAATTCTATAAAATCTTAACACTTTCGAATTTTGTAGTACCACAAAGACATTTTTTCTTTCAAGTATTTAAACGATAAACTGAAGTCGGTATATAGTTTTCTTCAGTACACAGATCCTAATGGAAATGTGATCTTTTGCATGACCAAAAGTACAATAATGACCACCATAATCACCGCTAACTGAACCAGTTTATGAAACCCGGAATTAAATAACCAAGGTTAAAGGAAAACAAGTTCCCCGTTAAAACTTCACAAACACACACATACACATTTCATCACTATTCCTTTAACACTGGTAAATAAACTGCGAGTTTGCAACCTCACTGGTCAAAGTAGACCCTTGACTGCGCAAGCGTGGTTAAATCTTTCCGAGCTTTGAAGCCAGTCAAAATTTTCTAAACTGAACCGAAGTAAGAGAATGAACTTAAGACCGGGAAACGAACTTATGACGAAAAGCTGGTTCTTCTTCTCTGACCGTCTATTCAGTTAATAGTGAATACGGCGGTCATAACTCCAAAGTGCGAAATCGAGTCGTGAATTGGAGATCTGGTTAAAAATTGTTATAACAGGAAATTCAATTGTATAAAAAATGATAAAAATTACAGAATTTGTTTAGTCTAAAACGGTAACGGTTATACATTTACGTGGAACCTTAGAAAAAGCTCTATTATCCACTCATCCTAATAAATTGAACAGAGAACAATTTGTTGAAGTTACATAAAAAATAGAAAGCAGTCCTCATTAAATGCAGAGCAACAACGCTGGTGGAGGGGTAGGTGGAAACCATTCTCCCCGTTAATTTAGTTTCTGTTTCGCTTTCATAGGAAAACGAAGAAAAAATGATGTCACATCTCCATGACAGCAAAGCCCGTCTTTCAACCGTCTGCCGCATCTCGACGGAACGAGGAGAGAATGGATATATTTCTTTAATAACAAAGATTAAGAGAATAATATTTTAAGTCCATTACACGTTACCTCTAAGATAACTGCGTGCGGTTATTGAAAGGAAGTTTTAAATAACCACTTGGAAGAGAAAATAAGAAAAGGTAGAGGAGTATGAAATAAGATCACATGAGGGGTGAAGTTGCCACTCTAAACGCGATCAAAAACTTGCATGGCGCGGGATGGGTAATAATTAGAGTGAGTGAAGTCTTGCAAAAGAAAACAACTAGTGTAACAATAAAGCTCATAATTTTTAATTCGTATCAAGGCATCTACATCCTTTTCAGAGCTAGGAAGTGTTGATACGTTGCTTAGTCTATGATACTATTTAATCGAATCTTCTTTCATACACAGTTGAAATTATTTATTGGAATCATTATTTAGTTGAAATAGTTTAATAGAACCAACCTTTAAATCAGGAGGGGCAATCCGCTTCTAGCTTTACAACTTTACAAAATACGAATATTTTAGCAATAATTTGCTTCTTGAGTAGTGTTTTTGTTCCAAACAAATCCCCTATCTGATTCGATTACATCACTTTAATTCTGTTTTTATTATAATTAGAAGTGGACCGTATTGCATTGTAGCATTTTAAAAATTTTCCAATTTGTGAGATTTGGAACAAAAAGTTGTGTGACCGCTTTTGAATCAACTTATTCAAGCAAACATTTTTTGTCGAAAATGAAACTTATCAAACATAAATCACACTCTAACTTAAAGAACGAAAACTTGCAAAACGTCAATTACGATGCGCAAACGCACGCATTGTGATTGACTTGCAAAATTAAATGAAAGAGTTGAGAAACAAATATCTCACTAACTAAATAAATTAAACATTTTTTATCATTGGAATCTTTATTTTATATTATCTATATCTGTGTATACATGACAAAAATAATGAAAACAATAATAATAATTCATCCTGTTTTAAGTTTTCTCTCCAATAAATGTTGGTTATAGGTTCAAATCTGATACATAAAATTATACATTTTTATATGCGGACCGCGAGATCATAATGTTTTTCCGAAGCGGCCTGCAAGGTCATTTCAGTTAGCCACCCCTGATTTAAATGAAACAAAGTGGATAACGAATATTAACAGAAATGTGAAAAAGTTCACAAACCAAAAATTCTGTAACATGAATTTATTAAATCAAATGCTTTAATTACAAAAGTACCATATACTTAGAAATACTAAATTCCAAGTAATAAAATATATACAATTTCTCAAAATCATTATTAAGGATTTATATCTTGTCAAACTTTAAATTTTATTTTTGAGTTAGTATAAAGTTATTAATATATAATCTAGAAAAAGGAAGAAAATAATTATTTGAAATATTTCTTTTAAGCTTTTTATCATTTTGATTTCAAATTATTAGATTTTTTTAACAAATTTCAGAAGCAATATTGCATATCATTTTATAAATGTTTAATCATGTTTTATTTGCTTAGTGCTTTCTTTTCTAATTCTCTTTTTAGTATTTTTAATATATTCTACAGTTAATAAATTACACACGCGTGTCTTAAAATGCTTTAAGTAAACGTATTTTATAAGCAAAAATATCTTTTTTTAAATTTAATATATTTTACATCCCCATATATAAGAAAAAACAATAATTTAATTCAATAGCAGATAATAAGTTTAAGCGAAAGAATCTTGAATTCTGATTATAAAAAATAATTCATGCATGCAAAAACTAATTTAAATAAAATTTTAGTGGAATCACTATTTTATTTTAATGACGTTAATATTCTCGGATAAAATACTTATTTTTATTGAATACTTGATCATTCACATAATAACTAGTAATTCTACAAAACTAATCAAGAATCTCATTAAATATAATAATCTTCATTCTGTTTGCTAAGTAGAGTAATCAAAAAAGTAATATTCGGAAGAAAAGATAGCAATATGAATTTATTAGAAAAGGAACAAAAAACAAAAAAACTTCACATTTTTAAGAATAAATGCTATTATTGCTCAAATTACACAGAACGATTAATATAATGTAAAAATTCCCCACCTCTCCATGTAAATGAAAAATAATTTTCCTTCTATTAAAATAGTCTCGATTGGAGTTTATTTTTTCAAAAACACTGTATAATATTTATTATGATGTATGATGCATATATATACATAACAAAATATAACTTCCAAAATCCACTCAAAAGTTATTTAATATAATTGTTAATCAGTCTCATGCATTAGCTTTAAATTAGTAATTTAGCATCAGTTAACTCAAATGAGCCCCTCAATAAAATAATTACTAAATGAATAATATGCTTTTATTATGAAATTTATTAACGGGCTTAAATAATTGAGAATTATCCATTCGTTTTGTTACTGGAATGGACCATAATACTGATGGACCATTATACTGATGCGCGATGCATAGGACATACTCTCTCAAAAATGATTTTAACAACTTGGTGCGGCAGGTAAAAGCATGATTCGCCTATAAAAAATGACATGTCATTTAACAGTTCCCAGTGCAATGCGTCATTGTTACATACAAATTCTTGTGGTTTTGAAAAGAATATAAACACAGCAATGGACGTCTTGAAAACATTGTTGTCTTTTGTAAACTACTTATAATTCCACGAGAATAGACATTGATTTTTTAGACATAAGAACGTATTTGCATGATTGTGGCAGTGTGATATTCACAATATGTCTGTGATCGCGTATAGCAGTACGGTAAGTGTGGTGCAATTGAACTCAAACAGTAGTTAGCTTCTGCATTTACCGATTACAATTCAGCATTATTGTTGCCTAGTTACATCCAATATCATCAATGAATTCTCGGAAAGAAAAGTATGTTTCTCTATTAAAAACAAATCTTCCTTGGCCGAACTCAGAAACGCGCTCGTATACTTCCTCGAGACACAATGAAGCTACTAACACAAAACAAGCACACATTAAGGTATCCGACTACGTTCGGAACCGTGATTTTGCAAAAGCGCATAAATGGATAATTTTCATGATATTTAGTGTCACTTGGATTAGAATACATGTATAAAATTGTTTTAAGAACATTTTGACAAAAACACATTATTTAAATACAATATTTTGGCAAAAAATTCACTTAGAATAATCTTTTTCAAAATGTTCTCTTTTTGTGAAAAATACTTCTATTATAATAGTATTTTGCCTGTATATAGATCAGACCTCTATACAGAGGCTCAAATAGAATTTTTGAAAAATTCACATTAGTTTCAGAATAACCACCAATTGAAATATATATATATAATTTTATTGGCGCTTTTTTCTTAAAGTTGCTCCCCTCTGTTGTCGTAAAATATGGATAAATCCACTTCTAAGTTATATATTTCAAAAATTCGAGATGAGCCTCTGTAGAGAGGTATGAGCTATAAACAGGCAAAATATTAATATAATAGAAGCATTTTTTTTACAAAAGGAGAACATTTTGAAAAAAGATTATTCTAAGTTAGTTTTTTGCAAAAATATTTTATTTAAATAAATTTTTTTGTCAAAATGTCCTTAAAACCATTTTATACATGTGTTCTAATCTAAGTGACATTAAATATTATGAAAATTATCCATTTATGCGCCTTTGCAAAATCACGGTTCCGAACGTAGTCGGATACCTTAAAATACGTTTCCGACAATAACACTCACAAGGGGGTCATGTGACCGGAACGCCCCCCCTCCTTGTCTTGAATTTTTTTGATTGAAGATAATCCTATGCCTATAGTACGTAAAATTTAATTAAATATTCGTTATTAATAATTTATTGTACTTATCAATGCTAATTATTAAATAAATAATTTATTTTTCAATTCCTCTACTGTTAGTTCACTCTCTCCCTATATACACTGGTGTGCAAAACTTAAGCAACAATGTAAAAATTTAGCAGATAGCCATGAAATTGCAGAAAAGGAGGTCTGGAGATCAGTACAGTGAACACGTAAGTCAGTAGAAACGTCATGCGTATGCAAATATCAGGAACAAAACGTCAGAAGCGATGTGAGCGTACGCAAAACGCGTAACTTCGGCCCCGGCTCTCAACAGTAGAATAAAATGATGGATGGAGACGAAATTTCCCACATATTCGCTGCAGGGCCAGTGAGTCAGTTCGTGAAATATGGCTAGAAGAAATCACCTGGATGACTTCACACGTAGAAGAATGATCGGAAAGCTGGGGGAGGGCGTACTGTCACCGGACCCGCAGAGTTCGGAATCAAAAAAAGTGTCGTTTCGCGCGCGGAAAGCGTTCCAAACCACAGATACATCGTTAGAAAGGTTGGTGGTGCCCCCCGAGGACCAAAACCGAGGGATGACCATATCATCCTACAGGTGAAAAGAGGTCGACGCAGTCAGCAAGCACCATTGCCCCGAAGCTCTGTACAACAACGGGTCGACAAGTGTCGCGGTTTACTGTGGCCAGACACCTTCACAAAGGGGCCTGTTCCCGCCGTCCTGAACGCTGCCTCCCATTGAAAGTTGGCCACCGAAGCCACCGTTACAGTGGGCCCGAGAACACAAAAACTGGACAACTGATCAATGGAGTCGTGTCCTCTTTACCGATGAGAGTCGGTTCAGCACCAGAAGCGATTCTCAACGCGTTTTGATTTGGAGAGATCGGGACCCGGTTTTTCCCAGTAACATCAAGGGAAAATCACCGTTACGGTGGTTCTGGAGTTCTTGTCTGGAGAGGCATTATGCTGAACGGGCGAACTGAGCTTCACATTTTCGACAGAGGGTCTGTAACCGGGGATCGCTATTGTGAGGAGGTACTTCTTCCCCATGTGCGTCTTTTTCGAGGTGCCATTGGCCTAGACTTCATTTTTATGGATGACAATGCACAGCCACATCGCACTCTTGCTGTTGAAGAGCTGCTGGAAAGTAAAGATATCACACGAAAAGATTGGCCAGCTTGCTCCCCAGATTTAAATCCCATCGAACATGTGTGGGATACTTTGGGGAGACGTATTGCCACACGCTTACATCATCCGGAAAACAACCAACAACTCAAACAGATGTTGATTGAGGAATGGGCACTCCTACCTCAAGAAATGTTGCACCAGCTGGTTCTGAGTATGCGGAGACGGTGCGAAGCAACCATTGTAGTAAGGAGGGGATATACCATATTAAGGAACATCTGCTTGTTGTTCTTCCTGTTGGGTAGACAATCATGAGTCAAGATACTATGCATTCATAAAAACTTGTTTTTGTTTGATTACCGTATGCGTTGTATTCCTTTTTCAGCGCCGATGCTTTCGTCATCCTTTACGTACATAATACTGTCCCTCATTTCAGAATTTCATGTCTCTCAGATGATTTTTCGTGAAGTTATGGCAATAAACCCACCTGTTGCTTAAGTTTTGCATACCAGTGTGTGTGTATATATATATATTTATAATTTATATTTTGTTCAAATTTTCAATCGCTAATAAAATATTTTGAATTCATCCATTC
>BMAV01015604.1:0-24432 GCA_019973955.1 Trichonephila inaurata madagascariensis | reverse complement strand
TAAAGAAAATTGTTTAAAAAATTTTAAAAACGCAAAATTGACCCCATGCTGTTTATTCTGCTAATGCGCGATAAAAAAAAAAAAAAAAGAAGAGGGGAAAATTTTCCAATATTTTCGCCGTTTTTAAAATTGCAATCTAATTTTTCATTCAAAATCAGACAAAAAATAATAATAGATTCTGAAAGGTTATTTATTTCGCCACGATACGGCATACATCTTGATATATATAATTCTTCTGTCCGTGTGTATGCGACTCATCTCCTCCTAAGCGGCTGGACCGATTTTGATGATAGTTTTCTGTGTGGGCTCAAGTGGATTCAAAAATGGTTTAGATTTACAATTCGGTCCGATACCGCAAAAAAAAAAATGCCCCAAAGGTATGTTAGGGCGCGTGATTGTTTATAAAAAATTCATGGGCAATATTCTTGAGACCACTATTTTGAGTGGCAAACTTCAAGGTCAAGTTGGACTTATACCACAGATCTCAATGATTCTTTCAGACTCAATACCCATTCAAATGTTTGTTTTTTATTTCGTTGGCTTTTGTATGATCAATAATAAGTCGCAAGGCGAACAATGACAATTTGTGGCTTGACTTAAAAAACCCCTTTGCTTTTCGCACAAATTATATGTTGCATGTCGAGGTTTGGCAAACCATCGCATTTGTTTGTTTATAACCCTCAAGGTTAACCAAAACTTGTACATTCAATGGCTTTACGATAAATGTTTTTTTTTGTGCATTAAAATTTATACCTGTTTAAAAAACCATTTTTATTTTTTTACCCTTTTAAATAAAAACAATTTTAAAGTTTCTTTTTTGAAAGCTTCTATATTAAATTTTTGTTCTTTGTAAATATATATTCACACACAATTGGTAGGTCGTTAGGAAACGTACATGTGATGATGTCAGGTTTTGTTTTTCCCTTTAAAAAAAATTTCATTAAAACGCCCGTTTGTACAACTCATTCAAAAAAGTTTGAAATTTTCGAATTTAAGACGTGTACAGGACAAAGTCTGTCGGGACCGCTAGTCGTTATATATAAAAATCTTCTGTGCGTGTGTATGTGATTAAACTCCTCCTAAACAACTGGATCGATTTTGACGAAATTTTTTGTGTCTGTTCCATTGGATTGGAGAATGGTTTTGATTTACAATTCGGTCCAAATATATTAAATATAAACCTTAAAAAGCAAAATTTTCTCACCCCGTGTGCTATTTATTCTACTAATGCGCGCCAAGAAAAGCCACGATAAGGTATATCTTTATGTATAAAAATCTTCTGTGCTTTGTATGTAACTAAACTCCTCCTAAACGGCTGGATCGATTTCGATGAAATTTTTTGTGGGTTTTCAAGTGGATTCGAGAAGGGCCCAGCCAATTATTTAAAAAGGAAAATTTAAATTTAAAAAACTTTTAAAAATAGACAACTCAGCATTCACCTGCATTGTTGTAACAACGTTATTGTTATAAAAAAGACGTAAGTTGGCGTCGAAAATCAATTTTTAACCAAACTGGCGAAACCGGGTTTTTATTGTTACAAAAATATAAAGGAATCATGCTTTTTAGCATTTTTAATTAATATCTTTTCAAATAATCTTTATATATGTAATTCTTCTATGAGTGTGTACGTGACTGAACTCCTCCTAAAGGGCTGGATCGATTTGAGGACATTTTTTGTGTTTGTTCAGGTGGATTCGAAAATGGTTTAGATTCACAATTCAGTCCAATATCGCAATTAGCTAAAAAATTTGCCAAAATTATGAAAAAGTTGCGAAATTGTTCAAAAAAAAATCATGGGCAAATTCTTGAGGCCACTATTTTGAGCAGCAAATTTCCCAAGGAATTTGTATTTTTCCCCAGATCCCAATGATTTTTTTTAGACTCACATACCCAATAAAAATTTTTTAAATTTTCCCAATTTTCTTGCTATGACCATTAATAAAACGCAAGGTAAAAACAATGAAAAAATTATAGGATAGATTTAAAAAAACTTTTATTTTTCCCACGGTCAATCATATTGGTATGCCCGGGGGTTTGGTAAACCATCGCATTTGTTTTTTTTATACCCCCTCAATAATTAACAAAAAAACATTATAAATTCAATGGCATTACGAAAAATTTTTTTTTGTGCTTTAAAAAAAAATATACCTTTTTAAAAATAGCTCGGGGTTTTATTTTTTTTCCCCTTTTAATCAAAACAAGTTCAAGTTTCTATTCAGAATAGTTTTATATTCAACTTAGTTTATAGTAAATACATACTCACCCCGCAATCGATAGGTCGAATTGTGGTAACTGTACATGTGATTATGTCAGGTATGGTAGTAACTTTTTTTATATAAAAAAATTCATCAAAACAATCCAGATTGTTACAACTTATTCAAAATGTTATAATTTTCGGATTTAAGACGTGTATACTGGACAACGTCTGTATAGTTATAATATACTGTATATATATAACGCTAGTATATATATATACAAATTTGTATATATAGAGAGAGTGAACTAATTTGGGGGGTTGAAAAAAAGCATGATTTGGCTTTTTTGTTTTTTCCCGCTGTAACCCGGGATACCGGTTTTGGGGGTAAAAAAAAGGTTTTTTGACACGAACTTTTGTCTTTGGATTGTTACAACAATAAAGAAGAATCTAAGTTGGCGTCAAAAACCGCTAATTTAATCAAATAATTAATTGATATTTGAAAAATTTGTATTAACATGAAGTGTCCTCCACTACAAGTTGAAAAAAATTATTTGACTTTGACTGGGTGAATTATAAATTATTTTATTAACGATTGATAATTTGCACAAGATAAATATATAAATAAATATATATAGAGAGAGTTAGCTAATAGTAGGATTTGAAAAAGACTCACCAAAAAATGATTAAGGTTTTATAGTTTTTTTGGGTTTTAAAACCCGTGAGTGTTATTGCCGGCCCAAAAATACAATTTCATTTTGAAAACACTTCTTTTTACACAATTTTTAAAAGGGGAATTTGGGATAAACGACCTTGTGTGTTTTGTAATATATTATATTTAAAAAAAATTAAATTTTAACTTATTAAACTTTTTGGGAAATTTTTTTCTTAATTCACACCCCTTTAAATGGGAAATTTAAAAAATTAATTGTATTTACAAAAAAGGGGAGGTGTAAAAATAATCGGTAAAAAAGAACCCGGAGGGGTTTAAATTTTTCGTAAAAAAAAATATAATCAAAAAGAGGTGACATATTGTATACATACACTATCACAACAATTGTCAACTCTGTTGAAAATTTCCCCAAATTGGTTTTCCCCGATATTTTCTTACGGACTTTAATTGGCAACCCAGGTGCTTTTCGTTTCTTTATAATATCACCAATAGGTTGCCATAAAAAAATTAAAAATTTCTGACATATGTTTTATAAAACCAGGAAAGAAAAATTGCAATCATTTGACACGACATGTTTATTGTTTAGTGCGCTTATTTGTATTTTATTAATACAGTAATGCCTCTAACTTAAGCGATAGGTGGGACTAAGTGAAAATCGTGTAAGTAGAAGTTGGGGTATAATTCCGCATATAAAAACATATAAATTATTTTTAGTTGGAGCCAAAAACAAAAGTAAATAATAACTTAGGAATAGAAAACGGTTGTTGCTGTTTTTATCTAATCTCAGATACTCTAGCAATCCTAGACACTCTCCATGAATCCAAAAAAAATCAATAAATTCTAAAACTGAAAAGGGAGAAGGACCTCGTCCTTTTACCCGCGATCACAGGGGCGGGGTGTTCTGCACAACCCAGCATCAAGTAAATCCTCCCAGTATTCTAAAAAGAATGCGTAGAACCACAAATTTTTCTGTAGCTGTGCATTTGAGGTCATTGAACATTCAGAACTGATACAATCCCATTTCTCGATCGATTGGAATGTAATGACCTTCAAAAGTTTATTGGGGGAGACTACCGCGAGAATTTGAGCATTTGTATACAGTCTGTTCTGAATGCTTGGAAAACGATTAAAATATTATTTTTCTTTTTCTGCTATCATTATTTCATTAAATATTAAGTATATTTATTATGCTGGTATATACGTGTTACTGGTTTATGAAAAAAAATTAAAATTATGTGTTTTAAAATGAAAATTTTGTATGTATTTAGTTATAATCACTGTTAGTCTTATTTGTATGCAATAAATTTACTAATTTTATTTGTATAAAAGAAAAAACATCTTGTACTTTATAAATATGTATCATAATGACTTATTTTTATTTTCATAATTAAATACACGTGTTAAAAGTTCGGGGTGTTACCAACGCCCCGCGAGTAACAGCGGTAGCAAAAACAGGCGCGAGTGACCGCGGGTTAAAAATCCAAACAAGTCAAGATGTGGGCAGGAGAGACCAGCTTCGTATAAAACCAGTGGCACTCCGGAATTTTCTTCTGACCCTGACGAAAAGGGAGAGCTTTTATTAGGCTGCTAAGAAAGCGCGAGGAGGCAGTTTGGATTTTCCTAAGCATAAGCTTAAGGAATATACTGGATTTCTTCCGAAGTACCAAGGATGACTAGAAGGATTTCTTCCTGGATGATTGAGTTTAATCTAGTTTAATTTTCTTATAAGGGAGGATAATTTACTGAACCTAGTAGATCTGACACCTTCCTTAGCCGCAATCCTGGCTAAGAAATCGTCTTTCTCATTGCCATCAATCCTCACGTGAGATGGGACTAGCTAAAAATATATACGAATATTAGTAGAAATCCAATTAAGGCTATCAAGGATATCAAGTCTAGTCTGATTGCCTATAGAGGACGGATTTGATAGATGTTGTACTGAAGCAAGGCTGTCAGTCAGAATGAAACTAAAATTCAGTTTGACATGAGAACTGCAAACCCATCTTATAGCAATGAGCTTCTACCTAAAAATTAAGCAAACATTTGGAATTTTTATCTTAGTTCCTGACTCCAATAGGAGTAAGGATGTGTTGTCTATTTCCAGAAATTACCCCGTCACCTTTGTTACCAACGGTACTGATCTTTAAAGATGTCTGAAAGGATACAGTTTATTGTTTCCAAAACAAACTGTCTAATGAAATCCGGAATCTCTCGTTTCCAGATATATGTAAGGAAAAAAAGGCAGGGCTAAGAACAAAAATTTGCGGTACTCTCAATTTGAGTTCAAACGGGTGAGACAAAGAGTTGCATTTTACTCTAATGGATTTGTTTTAAAGAAAATTTGAAATCCAAGGAAGAACCCGGCACTTAATACTAAATAAGTAGCGAAGTTTGGTATTTAAAAAGGGATCCCAAGTCATTTCAAAGGCCTTAGACAATTCCAAGAGAACGGCAGAAGGTTTATTAGTGGGATTCATATTCTGTGCATCGAGGACATTCTGACAGAAAAACAGAATCTGCTCAAATGCTCTATGCCCTCTTCTAAAACCATTTTGTTCTCTTAGAATCAAATCATTAGTATACAGATGTCATTGTAACCTAGCAAGGGCAAGTCTCTCTATTAGTTTGCAAACAAAGGAGGTCAAAGCAACGGGTTTAAACCTCTCAGGGGAGCTAGTATCTTTACCCGGCTTAAGTATGGTGATTGCTCTCCTCCATTTTCGTGGGAGACGACCTAGTCTCACAGAGCGATTAAAGAGGTACAGAAGTCTTCGCATTCCTTGAGGTCCAAGATGCTTAATTATAAAACCATGCATGGCACCAGGATCCAGAGATGTACTAAGATCCATGGCCTCTAGAGTAATATTAAGGTCTCCCAATGTCAATGAAAATGGGTAATTCAGTGTGATTAGAGTGGCAATTCAGGATCAGTCTCTCTTTTGGATTTATTTTTGACAAAATCAGCATTTTTTTAGAAGTAAATTTTTTTATATTTTTATAAAACTCTCCCAAGATATTTGCTATAGATATGTCACCATGTGGAATTTGGCCTACCGGATTGAGAACAGTGTTGCAAGGCACAGATGAAGGGTGACCAACTTAGGAATTGCCTAAGTTGCCAAAGCTTGAAATTTAGAGCTCTGGCATCAATGTTGCTGCATAGGTTAAGCTAAATCTTCCTCATATGATATCCTTAAGTATTATAGCAACCTACTGTAGACATTAAATGAAATAAAGCACACGGTTGCAAATTCAGCAAGTACGCTCCATAGGAAATTGGGGTTGATGACTTAGAGAGTTTTTGATATTTTAAGCGATTGTTGTAACAATACGTATGTACCGAAATTTGAATGGTAATAATGCAATTTTTAACTAAAATTTGTAATTATTTAGGGATAAAATTTTTATATTGGTATGGATATACTTTGCTGTTACGTTGATGACATTACAATAAGATGATATTGATTGGCCACAAAACGATTTGCCCAATATTTAAGTCGCTAAAAACTTTATATCGTACGGATTTTAACGGGATTATTTTTTATCGCAATCAATGGGTGACATTATATGAAACGAAGCTTTTGGCTGCCAATTTCATGAGACACATGTAAAATTGAGTTACCAACTTGGCGAGTCATCTAAATTTTCCATTGTTGAAACGATTTTTTTATAGAACTGCATTTAAATGTTTTTAAACGCATTTTTTTATTTGATGTATATTTAAATTTTCACCGAGTTATATTAAGGACTTTGGTAGCTTTTGAAAAATTTTTTTTATTTATGTTTTTAAAAACTATATATTTTTCACGTTTCATAAATGTTTCATTTGAAAAGTGATACAAGATAAAAATTTTCACATATTATTCAAGCAATTTTAAAAATTTTAATTTTTTGAAGAACAATTAGAAAATTTGAAAATGCTACTCATTTTGTAATTATGAATTATTCGACCTGTTTTTTTAAAAAATATTCTGGTTTTTGAACGGGGTTTGAAGAAAAAATTTAGAAAATTTTAAAAAACCCTACTTTTTAAAATAATTTTCGACCTGTTTTTAAATATATTCTGAAGTATGTTCTAAGCAACTTTAAGGATCTATTTTACAATAACTTAATTAATTTTGGATAAAAAAATAAAATGTTGATATGCATGCTAAAATTCAACGAAAAGATCAATAACTCCTACATTTTAATTTGTTTGAAAAAAGTATTCAGTTTACAGCAAAATGAATCCTTAATTTTGTTACATGTTTTTTATATAACACACAGGAAAAAATGGTAGTGATTGTTAAATAATTGTGGAACAAGAGAGAGAGAATAGCATTTTGAATACACTCAATTATCGTAAAAACACAAACTGAGTAAAACACTTTAAGTTTAAAATCCTGAAAAAATAAATATAAGAGTTTAAATTAACTTAAAATACCACTTTAAGACATTAGTTACATATTTTTCCATATTTAAAATAATTTCATTTTCGTATTCTTACAATCCATACATTTTTATAAATGATCAATTTTTAAAGCTATAATTGAAAAAGAAATTTCAAGAAAAATGCTTAATTTTTTTTTCTGTCATGACACAAACTTTAGTTTTTTTCTTCATATATTATTGAAGTATTATATTTGTATGAAAAACATATAAGCAATAAGAACTAAAACTATGAAATTATTAATTTAAAAGTCGAAAATTTTACGTGCACGCATTTCACAAAGAAAACAAATTACATTAATGTAATGCCTCGATTATATTCTGCTTTATTTATTACACTTTTTGCAGTTATTATTTCTCTTTTTAAAATAGATTTTTTTATCAGAACGATTTTCTTAATCTTTATTTTTAATTATTTTTTTTTTCTAAAATAGGGATTGTTCGAATTTCCTAAATTTGTTAATTTGCATTTTTCAAATGAAAATTTATCCAACTTCTAACTTTTTCAACATGCTTAAGTGATATATCAAACGAAAAATAATAATGCAAAGAATAAGATTAATTAAAAATTAAAAAAAAAAAACAACGACAATTTGAGAAGTCATTTTGAGGGTACAAATTCTCCTTATTTATGATTGAATATTGACCCAGAAGGGTAAAATTTCCAGTTTGTTTGTTACTTTGGCAGTGATGAATAAAAATGTGTTAAATTGGGCCATTAACTGGTTTTTCTGCATTGGATTTATGTTCAATATGACGATAATCGTCGTTGGCATTTAATATTTCTGGGATTTAAAATAGAACTCAATCATTTTTCTGTTATGTTTCGAATTTGTAATTTTAATTTTTAAATTAATTTATTACTAATTTGGCAAATATATAATTTTTTATATTATAAAAAATTGCTGTCTATTATTATTATTATTGAGCAGTCCTAGTTGAACCCTCTGATTATTTTGGCACCAAAAATTTTCATTAAATGTAGCGACGGGAAAAATAGCTAACTTCAGCTAAGTTCTTAACTCGCAATTTTCGTACAAGAATTGCTAACTTCATCCTAAAATTTGGCACCAGATTTTTGTCAACAAAGCCAGGGGTTAATCTAGAATTCATCCGTAATATTGCAACTTAAATTACTTGAATTTGGTTAAAGTATAAAATAGGAGGCGAAAACAATTATTTGGTGACAAAAATCGGTCGTCAAGCAACACTTTAGCGATAGGTGTTCCGAAATTTCAAAAACTTCTTTTTGCAATGATTAGAAATATTAATGAGAAATACAAACATATTAACAAAAATATTGCTGTAAAAGTTAATTGACAGTCAATTTTGGTCACCAAAAATTGATTTCGCTAAGAAGCCTCCTATTCCACACTTAAGCCAGCAAATTGTGCCGAAATGTGCGAGTAGCTTATTTTTCTGTAATGAACTTCTATCCCCAATATAAGGATTTTAATTCGCCAAGGCATAAATAAAAAACGTGGGCTAATATAGGATAGAACCAATCAATCACCATAAAACAAAAACAAAATTTTTTTCCCAAAAAGTTTAAAACCCCGACCGCCGATCTCTTCCCAAATGGGCCCCAAAAGTCCCTTTGTTTACATTCCTAAGGTCCCTTATAAAAAACATTGGGCCAAATGGTGACAGTAAACACTGTTTTTAGCGAGAAATGATTTTCCCCCTAAAAAACCCAAAGATGGTGCTGCCGGGATAAATTCCAAATAACGTCGAAAAATTGTTACATGTATTTTTTTCTGTGATTTCCGGTATAAATTTGGGAAAAATAAATTTTTTCGAAATTTTGTAAAAAGGTGCCTTCCAGAAAAAGATAATGAAGAAATTGAAAAACCAATGCACCAGTTTTGCCATGATACAATATTGCATAATTAAAGGGTTTATTTCAAAATTCAACACGAGAAAATACGTAAATTGACTAGTAAGAAAAAAATTTTATAAGGCTTTGGGTTATCAACACGGGAACAAATTGGTTTAAAAAATTTAAAATTTTAAAATTTTAAAATTTATTTTAAATTTTAATTTAAAAAAAAAAGGTAAATTTGTTTATGTCGGGAGTGAAGCAATCTTTTTTTTTAAAAGAGCATTTAATGACTGATAGATTTTTTACATATAGAAATTATGAAGGTTTTGAACACCATAGAATCATTTTGTTTGAGTAAGAAGTTAATTTAAAGTCCAAAAGTTTAAAGTTTTGTGTTCACGTTAACTTTGTAGACAGTGTGTTGTTGAAAGATCTCATTTTAATTCAAGAGTTGTGTATGAGTCCTATTTTAAAGTTTTCCTCATTAAAACCCCAGTTTGGTGCTGGGAACCCAAGAAATTATTCCATGTAAAGTTAACAATTGTTATAAGTGTGATTTAAAATTTTTTTTAAAACGTGAGCTTTTCAAGTTAAAAAATCAATTTCAATGAAAGTTAAGATAATATTTTACTTTATCGTGATATTATTTTTATTAAAAGTTCATTTCACTAATGACTTTTAAATATATTAAAACGTAACATTTAATATATATATATATATAATAGCCGATGTTTAGTTTGGAAAATGTGAAGTGTTGGGGGAGCATTGGGGATTTTTAAATTTTTTTTTCATTTTAAAAATTGCCAGATTTTTAAGAGTAAAATCTTATTGCTTGCAATTTGAAGATTTGGAACTATGTTTTATCCACCCAAAAATCGCCAAATTTCATTTAACCAATGTAAACGTTTTTTGGCCAAGCCCAAAAGGGGGGGGGCCCTTTGTTTTGGGAAATTTTTTATATAGATATGGGGGAGAAAACAATCCATTCGGGGTTCCGGACCCACGCTAAATAGAGGCAACAAATTTTGATCGCCAAAAGAAATTGACGTTGCCAACCCCCGCCCCCTTACCAAAAAATGTTGGGAATTTGAAAGGGGCCGCCAAAAACCCGTTTTTTTTGGACCATTTTTTTTTTAAACGAAAAACCCGGTTTTGACCGGGGGGTCTTTAAGGGCCAAAAGTTTTGGTGCCAAAAGTATTGTCGCCAATCAGTGTGCCCAGCTAGGATCCAAATGAGCATTGAACACATAACAGCAAGATACCCGACTTTTCTTATTTATGGGTTTCTTTCAGTGTGTATACAACTTTTAAGGCCACTATTGAAATATTTGGCAACTTTATTCGCATTTCTTTTAAATTTCTTTAAAAAGTATAAATTTTGCTTGAATATAGTTTAGTATTTCCTATTTTCTCTCTCTTAGCTTAATAATTTTTGTGGTAATGTTTCAGTAATCTTAATATGAAGGACATGGTTAAAGTGTAGTATAGAGGAGGGGGCTTGGCGATGTCAATTTCTTTTGGTGACCAAAATCGGTCTTCTACTTCATTTACCGATAGGTGTGTGGAACCCAGAATGAATTCGCTATCTCACCATGATATTTAGATAAAAAGTGCCAATTTCAAAGCCCCCCCCCTATACTACACTTGAGCCTTAGGACATGAAATAGAAAACATTATTTTTAACTGGAAACCTTAGAGAATATTTGTAACAAATATGTTTTAAAAATGGAAGATGAACACAGACACAGTGTAAAGATTTCAACTTATTGAAAGGAAGCTCCGAAGTTACTGTAACTTCAAATACGTTGGACGTATCTTAACACAATAATATTTAAAAACTTATTTCTACCTGTGTGGGTGCTCAAATCTACGGTTAACGACAGTTGTATTAATAACCATTTGCCACGATGAATATCCTCGGCCTTGATCTGATTTCAATGTCGATCAGGTGGCAAATTAACAGTAACAGCAAACGTTTTTTGCTTTTTTAAAAAAAATTTCCATTATAATCTTAAAACTTCTAATAAATATTTCACATTTTAAGGAACAACGAACATAATATCTTTCTTAAACATCTTGAAAAAAGAATACTGAATTTTTATATGACGCTTCTAACTTATGTGTTTGATCTTCATTTTCTCATTTTTTCTTATTCCACCCCTATCAGTAGTTCACTGTAAATGTTACTTGTATTTAGTTATTATTTTTAATATTTAGTGAAACAATAAAATACTATTTATATTTCCAAATAAACGACATTTGGTTAAATATTCATTATTTACATTTTTTTTCATTTTTCAAATAAATAAATAAATAAAATAAAATAAAATCTTATAATAAATGACAGCAACCAACTAAGAAATCTAATCGGAATTTCAAACAGAGCTCGGAATCGTTAATTGATTCTAATGACAAAATAAAAAGCTTTCGGAATCATCTATATTCCTGTCTGAACACATTACAAAGAAAACACAACTCCTCGCTACACATCATTTACTTCGCCAAAATGGACAGTAAAAGAAGATGAAGCCGCCAAAATCTTATTTCTGTACAGATCGTTGGCGACTTGCAACAGTTTCACTCAGTAAATCTGCCAAATGAAGTGGCACTGCAACTTTAATCCTCTAACGGATACGATTGATGGGGAAACTAATGTCCTCCACACCATTGGGTTGAGTTTTCACCACCTACGACACAAAAAGGCAAAGCTATTAAATCAATGGCGGATATAAAAGAACGTTTTATCTTCTTTTTAGTCCATTTCATCTATTAATTCTTATTTGGGGATGTACTCGACTGTACTCTTTGTTGTTTCTATGGATTATAGATTCAACCCCAAATAATGCCTCTCTTTTTTTTTTCAAAATGGAAGAATTCTTTAGTGGTCATTTTTTCCCTTCTGAATTCATTCCATTATTTTTTAAGCATTCAAAATTTCTATTTAACCTATTTTTGAGCCAACATTAAAATAATTATAGTCTTTGTCCATTTTCGTTCGTATAATATTAAAAAATACTAGAAATCGAAACAAAATGTTCAGAATAAATACACTATCTCAGATGCAATGCTTATACATTTTAATATAAGATATTTTGAAACAAGTGTCTTTGAATATTTTTGATTTTTCCATTCCTGGTATTAGCTCACACTCTCTATATATTTATTTATTATTCATTTTGGTGGAATTTTCAATCGTAAATAAAACACATTTTAAAGCGCTCAATTGAGCTGAAATTTTATATACATGACTATTTTAGATGACAATACAATAATTTAATCATAATTAAAAAAATTAATTGATTAAAACTAATTATTCAAAGAATTACAAATACAGCCACGTTGGCGTCATTTTTGATAACTAAGCGACCCTTTTGGCGAATGTTTTTTTTTCTCACGTTTTAAGGCATTTACTTGTACTGAAATTTTATATACACGATTGTTTTGAATGACAATACGATACTTTAATGATAATGAATAACAATTAATTACAACCTAATGTTATGATTCTGTCATATGCATATACATATTTACACTCACTTCCAAAAATTAAGCACGGAAAGGAAAATGCTAATTTACGGAAGCCAATCAAAATTGAAGAGTTTGCAATTCGCTGCAGAGGTAGATTGAAGTATGCAAATATGTTAGGTAACGCCAATCGTGCTTTCATGTCAAGAAATATGCAAAAAGGGCAGTCTTATAAGAAGCCAGCTTTATGAAGGGTTGAAGATAGAAGGTGTTCACAACTTTCGTACAATTTGTTTTCAAGACATACGTGTTTCTATGACTTCCAGAAAACGAATGGAAGATTCTGAGCTGTGGTGTGCAGTGGGGCGCATTGAAGCAGGACAGTCGATCACAGATATTGCTCTTTTCTTCGGAGTTCATCATTCTGTAATTTCACGAGTTTATGGAAACAATTCCAAACCACACAGACAACTGTCCAAAGGCCCGCAGGTGGCCGCCCAAGGATTACAACCTCCGCGGAAGATCGATATATTGCTCTTGTGGCCAAGCGGAACCGCAGAGCGACCTCCACATGTGTGACATCTATGGTTACAGCGTCCATTGGTAAGGCTATATTTGCAGTTACTGTACACTGAAGTCTACATATGAATAGACTGTATGCCCGGGTACCTCGAGTTTGTGTTCCTCTATCCGTCCAATCAAGAGGGGCACGATTAAAGTGGTGCTTGGAACATGGCAATTGGACTGTGTCTGACTAGGGTTATGTCATGTTTAATGATGAGTCAAGATTTACTCTGGAGCCAGATGACAAGCGTATAAGGATATGGCGTAAACAAGGAATTCGCAATCAGCCCCAAAACATCACCGAACATCACGCATTCCGAGGTGGAAGCATTATGGTGTGGGCAGGGATTTCATTAGAATACCGCACCGACCTGCATATCTTATAAACGGGGTTCTGTGACGGCTGTCCGGTATTGAGATGAAGTCCTAGAACCCATTGTGAGATTGTACGCTGCAGCAGTTGGCCCTATTTTGTTTTAATGGACGATAACGTACGTCGCCATAGATCTGACATCGTCGATGCCTACCTGGAGAGTGAAGGGATTGCGCGTATGACGTGGCTAGCATATTCGTCTGCCCTTAACCCCATTGAAAATCTTCTGAATGCTCTCGGCTTTGCTGTATCTTCACCTCCACCTCCAGCCTATCTTATTGAGCTGGAAACTGCTCTACACATGAAGAATGGCGATTGCTTGTTTCTGCGGTTTTTGACCACCTAATTGAAAGCATGATCAGAAGGTGTAAACTTTGCATGCAGATGAGGGGGTATCACATACCCTATTACTGTTCTTTTTTTCATTTTATGCTGTTTATTTTCACTTTATACATAATTCTGTTCTAGTCTCCAGTATGACATTATCTGATAACTTACAAAAATTTAATATTGTTTTCATTTCTGTACATAATTATTGATTCTGTTTTATGTATAAATATATATGCTGCTTTACTGCCAAATTTTGTGTCAATCAAAGCAGTATTTGTTGTTGTTTTGCATTTTACATCTTCATGCTTAACTTTTGAAAGTGAGTGTATATTAATTGTAACTTTATATTAAAAAGTAGCTAAAATAATATTTTTCTTTTTGATGTAAGTAGGAATTGACTAATTTTTTTATATATATTATATGTTTTTCCCCCCTAATGTTCAAACAGTCTCACTGAAGAGGCGCAGATGTGCCCACCACAATAGTTAAAAAATAAAACGATTAATAATAATGTGATAACAACTGATAGGAATTGACATGAAGCTGTTTAAGGGGCAGTTAGAAAATATGCCATGATTTTCGCATTTCTTTCTTTGATACAAATTGTATTAATGATTATTTTTAGTTAAGCAAGAACAAACACACAAAAAAATGTTTATTTCTATAAATCTTCCTTTAAGTCTCAAGTATTTTAAATGTCAGCCCTAAACACCATTTACAATTAATTATTAATCAATACACGAGTATAAAACGATTAAAATATTTTCTCCCAAAATTTCATGACGTCTATTTTCAATTATAAAAAGCCTCGAATAAAAAGTAGTGTTGCAATTTTAATCATTCTTTGCAGTCAAATCCATTGCAGATACTAAAATATTCCGTAGTAATTGTTGAGATTTTCGTAAAATAGAAAACAGAGCTATTAAATTAATGAAAAATGTCAAACCTACCTTGAAAACTACTTATTTGCCTTATTTCCATTTTCATTTTATATTTTACTTCCTGTTCAAGATGTCCATTGCCTAGATTATTTATTCCTATTTTTTGTGAATTTCAATTCCAGTCGTAACATTTGTTTTTCGAAATAAATATGATTGTTTCTGCAAACTAATAATTTTTTTCTCGTTCTTTAAGAATTATATTTGATCTGTTTAATTTTTACAATGATGCTGCACAAAAAGGAATAGCACATTGGAAATGTACTTACGGTAAAATATATTTTTGAAAAGTTACTGATTCTAGAGCTGGGTTACTCAATCTTTTTTTTCTGGGCCGCATACATGTTTTAGTTATTTCACATGGGCTGCATACACATGTGTTAGCCATCTCACGCGGGCCGCATACATGTGTTGGTCATTTCACGCGGGTCGCAACACTTGGATAAATAGGGGAGGCGGTGGGGGGATGCTTTAAGACCGTGGTAACATAAGATAACAGTGGGATTTTAAAATGTGTAAAACTGTTCAAAATATCTTGACTCCTCTTTTTCTTTTTTTTTAATTATTTATTTTCAATTGATTTTTTACTTTTGTCACTAACACTAAATTAGAAGCATTTAAGAAACACACCTTCACAATTTCTGCATTAGTAAACGGTTTCATATGATTACCAATAATATAACAGGCATCATAGGATGTCTTTGTTACCACTGCGATATTACCTCTGTCAAAACACTTTTTTGCTGTTGCAAAGATTATTCAAGAAAACCTATTTATCATCTCTTGAAAGAGATTTTCGAGGAAAGGTGTCATATTGAATGATTCATGTTTATTGGTATTTTTTAAATACAGCTCTTTCGTGTCAAATCAAACAATTACTGATCCATGTTTGCTATTCAATACAAAATAGTCAACTGTTTAATCGTATTGAAACGATATATTTTCTTCGAAAATTTTAGCTTGCTAAATATGAAAGATATTTAAAAATCAGTTGCATCCATAAAATTGTCGCTACTCCACCGTTGTCCATTATCACTAACCGTAACCGTTCCAAATAGAAGAAGAACATCAATTCGTATCCATACGACACCAACAGCAAACAGCAAAATTGATATATTTGATTTCTTGACGAAGAATTTCGTACCAAATTTTGAACACAATGTTCTTAATTAAGTAAATTTCTCAGAGCAATGGTTCATTATCGGGCCACTTAAAAATGCTCGGCATGCGGCCCGTGGGCACAGGTTGAGTATTGCTGTTATAGAGCTTCGACGGGACATAATTATAGTTTATCAAATCTTTTTAGAGATTTCTAGATATACTAGCCTTTATCCATGCGATTCACTGTGTATATCATGATAACGCATGTGACTAAATTACTGAAATATCTAAGTTTTATCATTAAGTTTTCAATTGCGTTTAAAAATATTTTTAAGGCCCTCATTTTTTAATTTAAAAAGAACAGGATTTGAATTTATAACTCTGAATATATCTATTTTGTACGCCTCCGTAAATCCCACTCTTGGAACTCATTTTTAGAGAATTTCCACTGAACAAAAGAAACAGGTTTGCCATATATCGAATCTGTAAGTCTAATAATTGGAAAAAAAAACGAATTTTAATTTCTAACAGCTCGCTAATCTCCTTGAAAGTCAATTTCCAAAAAGCTCATTCACAATAGATTTCTACGCAACAAAAGAATATTGCTCGCCTAATTTCAATTATGCAAATCGAATAGTTCAAAATAAAGAGTTTTTACCTACACCACCATGTCAAGTCTCCTTAAAAGTCAATTTTATTATGTGTATAACTTTAAAGCTAACAATGAAGAGCAAATATCCTGTGCAGTATTTTAATTCAGTTTTAAAAGTTAATACTCTATTCTGTGACAAATGTTCTTATGGCACCCGATTCCAACAATTTTCAGTGCATTTCGCAAATAGTAGTGTAAATATTTACTGCATTAAAATACATATTTCTAATTCATTCGACTTGATAATGTAAATGTGACCATGGTAGCTCAGTGGTATTGGTCACAATCATGGCTCAAGTGTAGCGAATCTCAGACCTAGTGTCAATGAAGACCCACAGTGGGAAAATGCTGAAACATGACATTCCTGCATCTCAAAATGCTAAAAAGAACTTGTTTCCAATCCATCATTAAAAATCCTTTCATTTACTCGACACTAAAATCATGCATTCGCCCGGAAGAAAGCGCGCTTTTAATACTAACGTTAGTGGTCGCGCGAGGTGACGGAAACCCACCCCACAATCTTTCTTTTTATAGTTATGTTTATTGAACACGATAAAAAATATAACTCCAGTGAATAATTTATCTAGAAGAAATCATACTTATCTACTTTTTAGGAATTTAATTTTTTTTTTGAAAATTTAAAAAAAACCCCAATCAAATTTAAAAACTAAAAGGGGCCAAAGGGAAACTTTAATAAAAAAATCAAAACCCCTTTTCCCCTTAACATTCGGAATGCTATTTGTAGGAAACTCTCATAGTTTTTTCGTTTTGCCCTTTTTGATGATGGGAAAAATGGCAAGTTGAATTGTGTGTTTTGTGGTGCCCCTTTTAGTTTCCCTTTTTTTGAGGGAATTTTTTTATTGATCATTAAAAAAATTTTCTTTTGACTAAAACATTTCACATCATCGCTTATCAATTTCCCTCCCAACAGAAAATTGGAGGGCAATTTATTTTTTTTTTTTTATTATGTTCATTTTTTTAAACCCTAATAATAAAAAAAACATATACCAAACCGCTTTTAACCATTAAGTTTTTTTACGGGGGAAAAATGTATTTCGTTAAAAAAAACCTTGGAACTAAAGGGTCGCGTAAACCATTTTGGGGGTCAAAACCCCAAGATAGTAAAAAAGCGATTCTCATTCCATAAAAAGAGGGAAATATGTGACCTTTTAGTTGCCATGAAGACTGTCATATAGAATGATACATACAATGTCAATGGTTACATATATACAGTTTTTCAGAATTAAAGATTTTGTGAGTCTGGGGGTAAATCTTTTTCCCGCGGGCCCCCGGAGATTTTCATCTTCCCCAACCCAAAAGTCAAAACTGGCTTGGAATTTGGGGAATTGGGGTCCCCCTCTTAGTCCCCCGCCAGGCGGTTTGGGTTTTTTCTGGGGGAGCTTCTTCCAGGATAAAGGAGCCAGCCTTTTTTTCTCTTCAAATTTTTTAAATTTTTAAAAAATTTTTTTAAATTTTTTAAAAATTTTGTTTTTTGGTTTTTTTGGTTTAAAAGCTTTTTAAAAATTTTAAAAAATTTTTTTTAAAAATTTTTAAAAAAAAAAAAAAAGTTAACTTTTCCCTGTTTTAAAAAAAAAATTACTTAAAAAAAAAAATTTTTTTTAAAATTTTTTTCTTTTTTTTTTTTTCCCCAAAAAAAAACCTTTTTTTTTTTTTTGAAAATTTTTTGGATTTAAAAATTTCTATTTTTTTTTTAATTAAATTTTTTTTTAAAACCCGCAAAAAAATTTTAAAAAAATTTTTCAAAAAAAAGGAAAAAAAGGGCTTTTTTTTTTTTCGAAAAAATTTTTTGAAAATTGGAAAAACTTTTTTTTCTTTAAAAAAAACCCGGGTTTTTTTAAAAAATTAATTTTTTTTTACTAAAAAAAATTTTTTAAATTTTTTTTTAAAAAATTCAAAAAATTAAAAATTTTTAAAAATTTTTAAGAAAAATAAAATTTAAATTCATTTTTTTAAAAAATTTAAAAGAAAAAAAAAGTTTTTAATAACCAAATTAAAAAAAAAAATTTATTAATTAAATACAAATGGGTTAAAAATTAAAAATTTAAACAAAAAAAACAAAATTTAATATTTTAAAACCCCCTTTTAAAATTTTAATTTTTTCATAAAAAAAGATAAAACTTTTAACCCCAAATTTAATAAATTTTTTACTTTTTTTAATAAAATTTTTAGAAAAAAAGGAGTTTAGGAAAAATTTTTTAAGGGTTTCCCAAACTTCGGAGCAGACCTTATTTACAAAATTTTTCTAAAAATTTTTGGGGGGTTTCTTTTTTACCCCCCAGAAAAAATTTTTGAAAATTAAATTTCCCCTCTTTTTTGGGGGAAAAAAAAGGGTTCTAAAAAGTTTCCAAAGGGTTTTTTCCTTTGCTTTTTTTTTTGCAGAATAAGGGAAAAATTTTTTAAATTTTTTTTACTTCTTTTGAAACCTTTCAATTTTTTGGAAAAATTCCCGGAAAAAGGGGGGTTTAATTTGTTTTTTTTAATTTTGTTTTTTTTTTTTGAGTTTGTATGGTGCTTTTTTTTGGGAAAAAATTTTACTATTTTTAAGGGTTTTTTGACAAGAATGCTCGAATAATATACATTCTATTTCTTTTGTTTACCCCTTATGTTTTAATTATTACCATCGTTTTTTACTCTGAAATGGTTTTTTTTTTGTACAATTGCATTTTAATTCTTTTAAAATTTTTTAAAGGGGAAAAAAGCTGAAATACATTTTTTGGATAAAGTATTTTGATAAATGTAATGTTTCATCGTCTATAAACATTATTTGGTCAAAAAAATATCTGATCCGGGGTTTTATTCCTGGGTGGTGGAAAATTTTCCCCCCAAAAAAATTTTTTTTAAAAAAAAAAGAATAATTTTTCAATAAACTTTTTTAAAAAAAAATTTTTAAAAAAAAATTTTTAAAAAAAAAAAATGGGGGGCCCCCCCAAAAAAAAAATTTTTGGGGGGAAAAAAAGGGGAAAAAAAAAATTTTTTAAAAAAAAAAACCCCAAAAAAAAAAAAATTTTAAAAAAAAAAAAAAATTTTTTTTTAAAATTTTTTAAAACCCTTTTTTTTTTTAAAAAAAAAAAATTTTTTTTTTATTTTCCCCAAACCCCCCTTTTTCAAAATTTTCCCCTTAAAAACCCCCAAAAAAAGGGGAAAAAAAATTTTTTTTCCCCTTTTTTTTTTTTTTCCAAAAAATTTTTTTTTTTCCCCAAAAAAAAATTTTTTGGGTTGGGGGAAAAAGGGGAAAAAGGGGAAAAATTTTTTTTTAAAACCCCAAAGCAAAAAAAAGGGGGTTTTCCCCAAAAAAATTTTAAAAAAAAAAAAATAAGGGGTTGGAAACCCCCCCCCCAAAATTTTTTTTTTTTAAAAAAAAAAATTTTTTTGGTTTTTAAAAAAAAAAAAACCCCAAAAGGGGCCTTTTTTTGGGTTTTTAAAAAAGGGGCCCAAAAAATTTTTTTTTTTGGGACCCAAAAAGGAAAAATTTTTTTTTTTAAAATTTTTTTCCCAATGCCCCGGGGGGGTTTTTAAGGGGTTTTTAAAAAAAAGGGAAAACCCCCCCCAAAAATTTTTTTAAAAAATTAAAAATTTTTTTTTTCCTTTTTTCCCAAAAGGGGGAAAAATTTCCAAAATTTTTTTTTTAAAAAAAAATATTTTTCCCCCCCGGGGGAAAAAAAAAAAAGTTTTTTTTTTAAAGGGAAAAGGGGGAAAAAAATTTTTTTCCCCCTTTTAATTTTGGTTTTTCCCCCCCGGTTTTAAAAAAAAGAGCTTAAATTTTTTTTTTTTTTTTTTTTTAAACCCCCCAAAGGGAAAATTTTTTTGGGTTTTTTTTTTTGGGGGGGGGGCCCCCGGGTTTTTCCCCAAATTTTTTATTTTTTTGGGGATTTTAAAAAAAGGGGTTTTTTGTTTTTTTTTTTTTCCCAATTTTTTTTTTTTTTTTTTAAAAAAAAAATTTTTTTTTTTTTTGGGGTTTTTTAAAAAAAAAATTTTTTGAAAAAATAGGTTTAAAAAAAAAAATTAAAATTTTTTTAAAAAAGGGGGAAAATTTAAATTTAAAATTTTTTTTAAAAAATTTTTTTAATTTTAAATTTAAAAAAGGGGTTTTTAAAAAATTTTTTTAAAAATTTTAAAAGGGCCCTTTTTTTTTAAATTTTTTTTTTTTTAAAAAAAACCCCCCCTTTTTTTGGGAAAAAAAAAGGGGGAAAATTTTTTTTCCCAAAATTTAAAAAAAAAATTTTAAAAACCAAAAGGTTTAAAAAAAAAAATTTTTTTTTAAAAAAAAAAAAAAATTTTTAAAATTTAAAAATTTTAAAAAATTTTTTTTAAAAATTTTTTTTTTAAAAAAAAAATTTATTTTTTAAAAAAAAAAAACCAAAAATTTTTTTAAAAAAAAAAAAATTTTTTAAAAAAAAAAAAATTTTTAAAAAAAAAAAAAAAAAATTTTAAAAAAAAATTTTTGGGGGGAAAAAAAAAAATTTTTTTTAAAAATAAAATTTTTTTCCCCTTTTTTTTAAAAAAAAAAAAAAAAAAGGGAAAATTTTTTTTAAAAGGGTTTTAAAAAAAAAAAAATTTTTTTAAAAATTTTTTTTTTTTAAAAAAAAAAAAAAAAAAAAAAAAAAAAAAACCCCCTTTTTTTTTAAAAAAATTTTTTAAAAAAAAGGGAAAATTTAAAAATTGGAAAAAAAAATTTTATTTTTAAAAAATTTTTTAAAAAAAAATTTTTTTTTTTTTGGAAAAAATTTTTTTTTTTTTTAAAAAGGTTTTTTTTTTTTTTTTAAAAAAATTTTTGGGGGGGGGTTCCCTTTAAAAACCTTTTTTAAAAAGGGGTTTAAAAAAAAGGGGTTTTTTTAAAAAAAAAATTTTTATTTAAATATCGGAACAAGTTTGATTTACGGACTTCTTTTAAAAATAACCTTTTTTGGCGACATAAGTCGCCAAGGAAAGCATAGGGTTGCAAAATTTCCCTCCCCACTCTGAAGGTAGTGCTTTAATCCCCCCTGCCTAAACTCCGCTAAAGTGAGGTTCCCGTCTTTGCAATCTAAAGTTGCTCCCCTCCCTCCTTTTACCTTTGTACGAAAATAAATGTATGGCGGAAATCTTTCTAATCCTAGTAGCATAAAAATGAAACATGTAACATTTTTAGAAAATAGGCCAAAAGAATAGGAGAGAGAATTCCTACATAAATATTAAACTAAAAAAAGTAGTGAAAGGACAAATTTTTATAGAACTGAATGTAAATAGTATAATGGTTATTTTAGCATTACTACATTGAATATAAGAATAAAAATTTATTTTTGTTAGAGATTCAGAATAGTATTGAACAAATTGTTCTATTGACCATTATTATCACATTAAACCTAAAAGAAAAACATATTAAAGCAATTGAACATTAAAATTTTATAATATGAAATAGAAATGTTATAAAATGTTATAAAATTATATATGAAATAAAATTTTAAATATAGTGAGAATCTTACTTGCTTACATTGAATAAATTAAATATAAATAGAGTTAACTCACCTTGCAGCATTTGATACATAAAAAATTGTCACACAACGATCAAAGTAATCACTTGTCGGCAAGATAGATTGTGATAAAAATCTTGATTAAATTTCCCTTTTAAAGAATTTGACCTAAATCTCTTTCATCCCAATTGTTATCCCTAACAATTTCTAAAAACTTATTGAAACAATCCACTCCCTTCTGTTAGCACGATTTCCTAAATATATATACAGCTAAATGATAACCGAACATATATAGAGCCATAATTAGAAGCACTGGCGTAGTTAGCTCTAAAGGGGCCCTATATCAAAATTCCTTCGAGGCCCGTTTTTAGGTATGGTAGCCCTGTTAATATGACTGTAGTTACTCATGTTGGGGCCCCTGTAGCTTGGGGAGCCCGTATCATTGACACGCGATGAAACGGTAGCTACGTCCCTGGTTAGAAGGAACAAGTTACAATATTTAAAGGTACATAAAATAAACAAGGTTTTTATAAAATTTAAATTCATTTCTTTGTAAATTAATAATAATGTAAGAATTGATATTCAACCTAATCAATAACTGGAATAATTTATCAGTAAGTAAAAAAGTAGATGTTAATAAATAAATAATATAGATAAAAAAAGACAATAAAATAATAAATAAATATATAACTTTATAAGGACAGGATTAAGTCAACTAATCAATAATTAAGTAATTTATCAGTGATTAAAAAGAAATATTAATTAATAATATGGAATAAGATATAAGGTAATAATTATAAGTGAATTGAAATACAGCCTAATAATGAAAGGATATTCACAACTTAATCAATAACTAAAAATAAATTTTAATAAATATAAATTAATACATAGTATTAAATAATTAAATATTATTAATAAATAATAAATAAATAATGTTTATAAATATATTAACAAATAATAGGAAATATAGGGCATGAGTGAGTTTTGTCCGGAAATATCTATGTCTATACTGTTGAAAATCAAAAAGAAAAAGAAGAATGCTAGAGAGAATTCCATAGAAACTAAAATTGTTCTAGAAAGTTTTTTTTTTTAACAAATGCTGCTCTGATTGGAAAATCCGCCGTAAAACGAAAGACAAGCCAGATCACGTGATTTCTTTTTCGAGGTGAACAATCTTGTTGGAACAGGTTTTCCGAATACAGGCGAAGAAAGCCGAATAAGCGTTACATTCCCGATCGTGACGTTTATTCAAGTTCACTCTCTAGCAAATCACTCCAATAGGAAGTTATCACTTCAAAAAGTGTGTACTCCTGTAAGTAATGTAAACTAACATCGAACTATGTTCGATAAAGAGACTGAATGCCGGGATGCTGTTTCCCGGGAGAGGGTTTTGTAGATCTAAGCCCCTTTCGAAGGAGCTTGATTCCTTGGGGATTCTACCAATAGCCGTATTAGTATTTTAGAGTACATCAATAAGAATTCATTCTCTCACTTGTTAGTGCAAATGTCATCATTTGCTACTTTTCATTCTACACCATTCTCATACACCAACATGCAAGTTACATAGCATATAGATATATGTGTTGCTTATCCTTTTATATATATATATATATATATTCTTGGTTTATTTTATATGATTTTATTTTGTTCTAATAATTCCATTTCTGGCAGAGAACATACATTTACGTTTCCAAAAGTGTTGTTTTTAGACAAATATATTAATAAATTAAACTGCATTAACTTAATTTATGTATAAGATACCTCTTTTACGGACAATTTTATAGAGAAGAAACAGATAAAGGTAAATCAGGAAGAAGTGAGGGAGAGTGAAAAAATTATTTTTTTTATAATAGCTTCGTGTATTGATTTTAGGATTGCTATAGTTTTAGGTTAGATATAAATTATATTTTCAATTTTTAAAAATCAATTTGTATTTATTTACCCTTATACCTTATTTTATTTATTTGTTTACTCAAACTTAGATTTATTTTTTCTTATAGCTCTCAAGTTTAAAGTGTTAAAAAAGTTTGCTTAAATAAGAAAGATCCATTTAGTTCTCTTGGTCTTTATAATTGATAAACACTTGACATTTGCAGTTTTCCAAGAAATATTTCGATTATAATTTCTTATATCCCAAGAAAATGCCTTAGTTATCATTCAAAAGCCTAATGCATTCAAAATAAGGTTGTTTTGTGATGAAGGACAAACAGCTAGAAATATTTTTCTGCAATGAAAATATAATCCTTTGAATTCTATTGCATCTTATTTATACTTGCGTATGGAATTTAACTCATACGCGGGTGTCTTTATTAAAAATAATCCTTATTCCCTTGTAATAACATAAAAAAGGAAGACATTCATCTTCCAAACTATGGAATCGTCACGTAATGATTCTACTTTAAGAATGAAAATCCTCGATTG
>BMAV01015603.1:0-26018 GCA_019973955.1 Trichonephila inaurata madagascariensis | reverse complement strand
GTTTTTTTTAAAAGGACGCTAGATGGCGTTGATGTGGAATACTTTTTGATTAGAATTGCCGACCTCGGTAAATGTGATATGATCTAACTTCTTACAAATGGAATATCCTACATATATATATAAATGGATGTTTGTATATATGAAATCGCTTCACTCCAACACGGTTCAACCGATCACCAAAAAACTGGCATGTATATGTTTTTTTTTTGTGGGGGGGGTTGGCTATTTTTGGCAGCCCCCCCACCGGTGGCCTACAGCTTTTTCTTCTGCACCGTTCAATCAATGCCAAGTTGCCAACAGGGTCGCCAAAAAGGATGCCAACTTAGCTGTGTCACCAACATTTCACTATGTTTCCAATGAATTGCCATTATATTGTAAGGAACGGCGTTGCATGCGAATATTACAATTTTAACATAAAAAATAAATACAACACATAGTAATATTAACATATTACACATCCAGATATAAATTTTTACTTTTTTAAGCGTTCATTACAAAAAAATTTGTAACTTTTTGTTACTTTTGGACAGAGATCAGCTTAGGAAGGTGTTTTCAGAAATTGACCCACAAGAGAGTTAGTTACATGACGTTATAAATAAAAAAAAAAATCCCCTTTTTATCAGCTGTTAGATCTTTAGACTTAAAATTTAATAAATGGGGGGGGTTGTTCAGCTGAGATACACTTAAAGCTTTATTCTTTTTTGTTGTTGTTGTTTTTTGTTTAACTTGCAATTCACTTACAATTAACTCATTGAAAACTTCTTTATCATTCAATCTGTAATGTTTAATTTTTCAATTCAGCCGCTCAAAGAACGGGTATATATACCAGCTTATAATTCTTTTAATAACAGTGCTTTAATTTTACTTCTTATCATTTGTCAAACATGTAATTTAAGTAAAAATGCATTTTCATTTTGAAAAGTTAAATGAAGAGGTTACAGTTTTCTTATCTTTTTACAATTCAAACCGCTCTTATTTCCAGCAATTGTGGCCATTTAACCTACAGTACTTGTCAAATTCGAGCCATTACAGAATTTGTTGCGGAGCTTCTTTATATACATAACAACTTGAGTTAGAGATTTGTTTATATACGATTAGAAAGACCATACTCTAAAGTTTGAAGTATCTTATTTTTCGGGAAAAAATTTAAAATGTTTTAGTGTAGTATATTTTCAATTAAGTGTTTTGAGGACCATTTTTGCCCTATGTATTTTACTTATGATTTTTATTTATTTTTTTTTACGTCTAAGCTAAGTGAAATAAGCAATTAAGTGCGAATATTTATTCTTAGCAACCTTAGGGTTCTGTTAGGGTTTAAAAAAATGACGTTTATTATATAGATTGATATAACGACGAAAAGATTGTTGTTAAGACTAAAAATAAAATCACTGCTTAAAAAAAAATAAAGTTTCGAATGGTCGATCTTCGTTTACCATTTGGTTCAAAGGGAAGTTAGAGGGTGGGATTCTCGAAATGATGAGACATTTTGTTCAATTTACATTTAGAATTTAACTTAATATAGGTTTGTTCGATATATAAGTAATTTAAGTGAGAATAAACCAAAACCCGTAGTCTTAATTAACACAGATCGCGCAATTAGATCACTTATCAATATAATTATATTTATATCCACCTACTCTCAATCTCAATAATATATTCCGCATTCGTGAATATAATCTTCCTACCTTGGTTGAATACGCAACGTCCAATCCACTTCAGATATACTTTATAAGCCATGTACAATGGTATGTGTACCTTGCTAAATGGCTAGGGTTTTCGTGATTCTAGTAAGCCGGGTCAATCAACACTTCTATCTTCTCTGAACTGAACTTTCTAGATTGCCGTCGTGCTCACTAAAACTTCTGTCCTTTTAAAGGATATCTTATTTGCATCTATCCTTCGTTTCACTTCTTGGATTTGGGTTGGAAAAGATTTGCCATTAATCGTGGCCGTCAAAGAACACAGAGGTTATGTTAGAGAAAGGACGCGTGAGATGTCACAAAGTGACATTTCGTAGTTGCGAAATGTTATTCAAATACATTAAAAATTCCATTAATTTTGTTTAACGAAAAAATTGTTTAAAATTTATATAGATAGAAAACATACTATCATTAACAGAATTTTGTAGTTACTGAAACTTTTTTAAAAGCATGCGTAGTCAGCTTCAAATTAACGCCATCTTAGCTGTACGAAAACTATAACAGAAGAATTTGGTTACTTTTTAAGTTACTTAAGCGAGTTGAATCTATTTTATTTTAAACTTTGAGCTAACCGGACCTTCACAACAAATAAGTTCAGTGTGTTCCACGATTAAATATTCATTTAATCATAAGTATTATAATTTCAAATTTCTGAACATTCAAAGCTTTGTGTGTGCTTCTTTAGATATCTCTACAATGTACAGTATAATTTATTAATTAGTATACATCTTTCACAGCCATTATGCAAAATATTTAACAAGCACGTTAAATGAACTCGGTTTTACTAAGAATTTATCTTCTCAGTCCTGTAGGCGTTTTGATTTATTTATATTGGAAGAAAATGTGTTAAATATTCACAAATGAGATGGTTACCACGTGAATCCTTGGTCTCAAAAATTTTCGTAGTCTGATGCTCAAATGTATCAAGAATGTGCAAGAATTCAGCGTTAGCATGCATAATAACCATAAATTATTCTCCATGCCTGTAATTTGTCCTTAAAATGGGCAAGATTATGAGCAGAATTTGCTTAGAATGTTTTGGATTATTTAACGACAAAATAGTATTAGGAGATATATCATTATAGAGACTGTTCTATGCATAAATGATAAAGAGTTTGCTATTCTAAAATGAATTACCTTTTCGGTATAGTTCCATCAGGTTTAATATGAGCAGATATTCCATTTAGCCCCTGATCGAAACCATAACCTTGTATCGATCATTATCCCTCCGATTTTTGTATTATGGAGACTGGCATTGCTATCACGCGACTGGATAGCAAAGAGAATGCAAAATTAAAAATGGCAGTTTAGGGTTAAAAAAGATAATGAAGGTTTTCAAATTTTTTCTTTCTCCTTTTTCAATTATAAACAATTTGCAACATTTTAAATGTGTTTTCACGATTACATTTATTGCAGAATGTGTTATGAATATTGCGATCATTAATTATATAAAATGACTAGCTGTTATACCCGTTCTTCGCACGTGTGAATTGAAAAATAAAACAATACAGATTGAGGGATAAAGAAGTTTTTAATGAGTTAATTTTAAGTGAATAGCAAGTTAAACAGAAAAAAGCTTTTTGCATATTTCAGCTGACCCAGAAATCGTATTTGCTAAATTTTAAGTCTGTAGGTCTAATAGCTAATAAAAAGGATTTTTTTTTATTTATAACGCCCCGTAACTCTTGTGGGTCGATTTTTGAAGACACATTCCTAAGCTGATCTCTGCTCTGCAAAAGTAGCACATTATTACAAAATTTGTGTAATGAACGCTTAAAATAGTGTAAATAATTTATATCTAGATGTGTAAAATGTTAATATTACTTTCTGTTGTATTTATTTTATGTTAAAATAATATTCGCAAGCAACGCCTGTTCCTTACATTATAATGGCGGTTCAATGGAAACAGCGAAATGTTAGCAATAGAGCTAAATTGGCCTCATTTTTGGCAACCTATTGACAACTTGGCGATTGATTGAACTGTTCAGTTGATATGCTGTATAGCCACATGGTGGGGAGCTGCAACAAAGAGGACGGCGAAAAAACCTTCTCCACAAAAAAAAATACGTATTCATGCCGATTTTCACAGTGATCGGTTGGACAGTGTTGGAGTGAAGCGAGGTCATATACACAACATCCATTTATGTATGTATATATATATATATATATATATACATACAGTAGAGCACACAGTTTTCAAGGGGGGGTCCAGGGTCGAAAGCCCACCATTCTTGTATCATGCTCCTTTTGATTTTGTTGATTTTGTGGAACAAAAAACTGTAAAAGACTAGTTATTGAATAAATAATTAGTATCGATTAATAAAATTAATCATTAAAAACAAATATTTAATTAAATTTTACGTATTATATACTTACAATTGTAATCAATCGGGAAAAAAAATCGAAGGGCTTTGGGTCCGACTTAGACACCCCCTTGTGGGCCACTGTATATAGCAGCAAGGGTCATCTGTTGCCGCTGCAAACGTCACCCCAACCTCGCTCACCCACACTTGTACTTCTCTTGCAAGGGAAACACTGCACAAAGCAGTCACATAAATATATATATGTTTATGCCTTAAATTTCTCAATTTAATTAAATACAGTCCCAATCACACTAATAATAACTTTATCAAATGTGCCACCTTGTTAACTGTGGTAGAGTATTAGGTCGTGGTAGTCTAGTGGTTATGATCACGAACTTGTAGCCAGCGTGTCATAAATTCGTTCCCTAGTGCCAGTGAAGACCCTCCGTGCAGGTGGCCGTAGTAACCTTGTGGTCATGTAACGGTCTCGTAGCTGGCGTGCCATGAGTTTGACCCTAGTACCACTGAAAACCTGCCGTGCAGAGGGGCTGATGCACGTTAAATCCGTCGAAGCTCAAAATCCTCCCGTTGGCGTGGTGGGATATTTTGGAGAAAGTGGTGATATTTTAACAAAAAATACAACACAGTATTTTCCTAAAAAATTTTTTTTCTTAAAGTAGTACAATTTGATTTACTTGAAATACTTTAACCCTTTATCTACCACATTATGATTTACTGCAGTTTTTTTCATGCAATACTTTTTTTTAATACCTTGAAAATTAAGGGATATACATAAAAAAAAAATACTCAACTTTGGGATATTTAATCCGTTGGAGCTAATTAATTAATTAAAAATATTCAATTGTAAAATTAATTATATACATTGTTTACTTAAAATAAATAGTCAAATCGTTTTCTAAGGTCTTCATTAACATACAAAAAAAAATAAGACACTTATCTTTTGAAGTTAACTATTTTTTCGGAACAAAAATGACACTCTTCGCAATCCGCTGAAAACGCAATTTCTGCTATATAACTATTCACCTCTCTTTCCCGCTAAAATACTTTACATAGAATCGCGTGCTGCCATATATCTTGTAAGAGTGGATTTAAAGGAATATTCCTGCTAAGTATCCTCTGAGTATCGTAAAATGCTATTCATGTAATTTTTAAAGTGAGTGAAAATTTTATAAATACCGTCGGGGTAAAAGGGTATAAAGGGTTAAATTCCGTTAACCAAAGTACGCACTGCACCTTTTGCTGTGGCGTTCACACTTTTACTAATAAAGTCAGTGTAACAAGTTTATCGTCTGCGTTTGCCAAATAATGTTCGCACGTGTGGTCGATCGGACTAAACCCAAAAACTCTCGGAGGGATTTCCAATCCACGGATGAACAGTTTATTACATTCTGAGGGGTAGTTCCGTAATAATAAACCATAACTTTTGCTTACTTTAAGCTCGGACACCTTGTGTTTATTTTAGTATTACTTTATCATGAAATACGGAGCGAAGTTGGCGCGTAATAGCTAGTGCTTATACCTGACATTTCCTCTAATTCTTTACTAAATTAATTAAATACCATTTCCTAGTATTTCTCACAACTAACTGCCCTTATATCATGAAATTATCGTTCCCTGTTTGTGATAAATTAGTTCGAAGTAGAACTATTTAAAGATGCATCTATGTTAAAATAAATAAGACTATTTAAAGCCTTATCAGTATTTAAATATTTAAAGCGTGGGTCTTTATAAAGAGTCTCTTATCTGTGAAGAAGTTGGAATGTGTTCAGAAGAGACAGGACGACAGTGTCTTGCGTGGAATAAGAGACTTGTCATGTTCAGCTTAAATAAAAGGACTGGTTACTAAACTTGGATAATTGCCATTTGTAAAAGCTATTTTGAATACTCTGCTGTCATAAATTGGGTAAAATGATTATTATTTGCAAGGCCCGCTCTTTGACAAATATTGACTCTGTGTTTCGTTGGACTGGTTAAATTGACTCCTAATTAGCACGTGTGTTGAATACGTTTGGTAACAGCTTTAAAGACGAAAAAATGATGGACAAAAATAAAAATTTAGTATTATGCATTAAGGTAATTATTATTAAGGTAAGGTTTTTTATTTTTAGAATTTCAAAATCTACCTATGCAGCAAAGATGTTTTTGGTATATAAGATGTAGGAAAAAATATACTGTCGAACCTCCATATTACGAACGTCTATATTACGAATTTTTCTGTATAGTGAACTTTTTCCTGGAACTGAAAACATTTCGTAATTATCCAAATTCTGCACAAAGATTGAAAAAAAATTGGTTTAAAATTACGGATTTTAAAATTTTTGTGTTTTTCGTTTTTAATACAGTATTATAGTAAAAGCAAAAAAAAAAGGAGTTTAATATTTTGATTAATTTTGCTTTGTCCAATGTTGTTTTGGTCTTGCAGCGTTTATCCCCCATTATCCTCTTGTTGCGACCCGAGTGAAATATGTACGTAGCCTGGCGGGAAAAAGATTGAGTACCCCTGAGCTAGCCTGTTCAAAATTAACCGGCAAACGACCTTGCGACAATGATGCGTTGAATGAGATGAACAGACTGAGAAACCTATCCAGCGGTAACTAAAAAGTAAAAAATAAATGAAAAGTAAAAAAACTTTTCTAAAACAAGCTTTTATTTAAAAGCTCTAAAAAGAATAAAATAAACTTTTCTTTTAAAATGTTTTTTGCTATCAACTTATAACGTCATTACACAATTTATGATATAAAAGCTTGTCGCGAGATTTACCTGTGTAGATAAACAAGCAAATTAAATAACGTAATCTGATTGATTTTAATTTTTAAAATTTTCAAACGAAGTAAATACGAGTACTTAAAACTCGCGACCAGCTTTTATATAATAAATTGTGTAATGACGTTATAAGTTGATAACAAAAAACGTTTTAAAAGAAAAGTTTATTTTATTCTTTTTAGAGCATTTAAATAAAAGCTTGTTTTAAAAAAGTTTTCTTTACTTTTAATTTATTCCGTTGAACCTTATTTATATGATTAAATAAATTTACAAAAGTTGACTTGCTAGCTGTATTAGAAGAAATTGGTGAAACAGTACATGGATTGTTTAAAATAAATCAACTAAAAGAAATACTTTCGAAATTCTCAGAATTTATAAAACATAAGAGAGAAATTTTTCTTGAACTTCCGTGCTACCACAATTGTTGCCAACTTGGCGAGTTATCTTGAACGTTGGCATTGTTTCGATAGTTCGTAAGTACCTTATAAACATATACAGCAGAACGTTTTTATCCGAACGTCAATTATCCGGAGCGTCAAATATCCAAACCAGCTTTTTTTTGTCAACTTTAATCAATTTAGAAGGCGAAAAAGACTACAAGGACGACCATAGGGATGAGATTACTGACTTTGTCCAATCGATCCCAGGATTTCAAGAATGCGATGAAGATATAGAAACCTGGATGGCAATCGATGCTGAAGACTCAATAGATTTCAGATGCTAAATGATGAGATTGTGACTTCCGTGTAGAATTCGACCCTGTCGACGATGAAACGGATGAAGACGAGGACAACAACAACGAAAGTAGCAAGGGTCCATCCAATGCTGGCGCGTTTTCCGCGTTAGAGACAGCTATGCAGTGGTGCGAACAACAATCAGAGTGCTGTCCTACTCAACTACTGATGCTCAAGAGTATCAGAGACCTTGCAGCGAAAAATAAGTGATTATTTTCCACAATGAAGGTAAAATTGCAACATTTTCTTTTTCTTCAAGCACGTTTCCCGCATGTGATGATTTTCAATATTCGTATAGTGTCCGGTTTCTTATACTGCATGGATAGCATTCGGTGTTCGGTTATTCAAATGGTGTCCGGTCCCGATTTATTCGGATAAACGACGTTTTACTGTATATTATATAAATATAATCTACATAAGTAATTTACATATAAATATTGTTGCGCCACTGAGTTTAGTTTGTATTAGGCAAGAAAAACTTTGCTCTCAAATATATATAAGATTCAAATATAGGGAACATTTTCTTTATAAGTCATTTCAGACCACCAATTGCCCTCCCCTGCCCCTCTCCGTCTTTGTTTATATTATAGATATTCGAAATGATATCCAAAACATTAAAAGATATCATAAAGGTAATGTTTGTTCCACATTCCACCTTGATTTCGTAGATGAACTTCTTTTATATTTATAAAAGTAACGTTTATAACAAACGGAAAAGATTTAAAAGATTGTAGAAAAGCTTCTAGCCACATCGGGGAAACACATATGAAGCCACAGCTTCCCAAATGATGCACCTTTAAAAAAAAAAGAAAAGAGGAAATGTCCTCGAGTCTGACTGTCTAATGCACTTAAAGATAAGAAAGATCAACGACACTGGCCTGAATTCAGGTGGGGTAAAATTGAAAGAAAAAAACTAATAAACAAGTCCCCCTGAAGAATTCTTTCCTCCAAGAAGTGCGAAATCGTAGCGTTTTTCTTTTAATGGAAATGTCCACGGTACTTGCAGAGCACCTCGGCATTATCTCTTCACCTGAGGAGAGGGAGAGATAAAAGGCCTTATCTCGTTTCCCTCTTATCCCCTTAAAACGAAACAACCGCTTTTTATATTTATAGCTGTCCGCCGAACTTGCTTTTATCGCTAAGTGCACCTAAGGTGATGGGACATTTTTGTTGCTTCTGCCGCTTCCATTTTCTGGAAGTTCTGGTGAAGGAATCGTGGAAGAGTAAATCGGATATTGGTACCTGCTGCAATGTCGTTTACGACCTGGACCGTTCGTTGTCAGGCAGGAGTGTAAAATTCTTTTGTAGGACGGTTCTGGTGTTCGACAGTAACTGTCGTTAATATCTTCGATAGTGGTGTGATTCCGTTTTGAAAGAAAGAGTCTCAACTATTTGCTGAAGTTTGAATGATTACTTCAAATGTTAATATTCGTAATGGATATGTACTTAAACTACTGCAGATGACAATTTTGTTTTAATATGGCAGCATAGGGTGATTATAATTAAAGTTGTAATGGATCTTTTCGCGATCCTTTCACTAATTCTCGTGGCCGCGATAGCCGAATGGTATATGTATCGGACCGTGGCTTGCCTTGTCACGAGTTCGAGCCCAGTACCACTAAAGACTCGCCGTGTAGGGCAGAGATGCACGTTAAATCTGTCTAGAACTGAAACGTTCTCCCGTTGGTGTGGTGTGGTAGTTAGGAGAGGGGGGTGCCAGCTCAGGTGTCGTCCACGTCACTTGACCATGGTTCAAAATTACGTGGTCCGTCGCCAAAAGCCCTCGTGTAGCTAAACAGTGCGACGTTAATATTCAATCAATCAATCATTTCACTAATCCTCTTGGGAAATCTTTGGGATACCAATTCTCCCCCCTTCAACCCTTTGGAAGAAGAAATCGTGTTATGCAAATTAAGTTTGATATATATAGTCGGAAGTTTTCCAGCTAGAATAGAGGATAAGGGTGGAAGCTAACCAGAAATCAGATGAGATTGTTACTGACAGATATCATTATTGAATTATTGTAATTAAAAACTTATTAGGAGAAAGATTTAAAGTGAAGATTGTGATCACTGAGATTATATTAATATTAGATTAAATCGGATAATATATTAGATCCTATATAAAGTAAGGATCGAGTTTTATGTCTACTAATCTTTCGTGTATTTCGTCGTTCTTTCACTTTCGCGGTTAGCACCAAGACATTCTCTTATTGTTATTAATTGAATTTGTGTCGTTCTATTGTGTGATCAATAAATAGATTGATTGGATCATGGCTAGTGTTTCTTCCCTACCTACTACATATGTAGGTGCCCAAGAAAGAGGTGAAGACCTCTTACAAAGTTCCACTTAGAAAATGCTGTAAGAAAAGAATCACTACTCAGAATGACTTAAAATTTGTACTGAATATACAGAGTTATTCATAATATTCTCCACGTTTTCGAAGCGCTATAGTAAGAAAAACTAAGATGAGTACAGCAAAAAACAACATTTGAAGGTATACAGAAACAAATCAAGTTTTATTAGCATCTAAGCATTAGCAGACACGGAAAGTCTCCAAGAGGGGAAGCCATTTCATTGGTGACACCATCTAGTGGCAGCTTCTGCTACCAAATTGTGACGTTTGAATTTTATTCAATTCAAACTCTCGATGGATGATAAATACTGCCGTAATTTAATTTTACCGAGTGTACCAGAGCCAAATTGATACTCAAGAGATCTTTTGCATGCCACATAATCATATGACCTGCGTGCGCACGATTTTCGCATCCAGAAAATCTATCGACTCCAGCCGGGGTCGTACCCGCAACCTTGAGCTTACGAAGCGAGTCCGCTGCCTCTAAGCCACAGGAGCCTAGCGAAGCAATATAATAAAAAAGACGAGTACAGCAAAAATAGAAAATTTGAAAGACTATACAAAAATAATTCAAGTTTTATCCCCATACCTTAAGGTTCTATGTGTAAAACCTTGGTTATACGGCATACATTAATGCGATAGTCCATTTCCTGCCACACTCTACTCAACATGGTACTATCAATGTTATTGATAGCACATGCTATCCTTTTCATGTTATCCAACAACTTGGTCTTTTACATAAGACAAAGTTTCCGCACCCCCTTCGCTGCTTAATGTAGCACAACTGTATGAAAGGATAACACGTACTGTTAGTAACGCTGACAGTAACATGATTGGAGTAGGAACTGAACTATTACATCAATATGTGCCGTATCACCAAAGTTTACACATAGGACACTTGTAAAGTATTTAAATGATCTTTTTTTAATATAGTGCTCCAAAACCTTAGAGGGAATTATGAATAACCTTGTACTTGTACAAGGAGTAAACGGTATAGCATAAGAAAATATAATTCATTGCCATTTTCATTGTTACTTTTTATGCGGTTTTTGGACCAAAGACAGTTTTCCCCATCCAATGTGGTACGACCTTGCCGTGATGGATGAGTTTTTCACAAACAGTCAACAACTGTTAAATGACTTGGAAAACAATTTTCCAATTTCTTGGTCTCTGAATATAATATTACACAAAGGTAGGTACAAAACATGGATAACTTCGAATGAAGAACTGTTTCATTTATAATTCACAACTGGCAAAATGAAGATACAATACATTCCACGCAAAAAAGGTCGCAAAGATGCAGCTGTTTTGCAAAAGGCAAGTTGACCGTCAGGTGTTAAGGTATGGATGGGAATATCCCCTCAAGGCTTAACAAAACTTTTTTTTGTGGAACCGAAGTCTAAATCTAATGCTAAATACTATCATAATAAAGTTTTGAAACACTTGATCAGAAAAAGTATATGTCTTTACACTCGAGGAAACTTTGTTTTTTTATCAACATTATGTACCAAATCATACTGTAAAATCAACTATAAAATGACTGAAATATAAAAAAAAAAAATGAATTTTTTTCCTTCTGATAAATGACTATCACTATCCCCTGTCTGTGTTCTTTGCGATTATTCTTTATGGGGATACTTAAAAAAAACAATTACCGTAAAATCCGATGTATAACGCGCACTTTGAACACAAAAAAAAGAGATCAAAATATAAGGGTATAAAAAAATTTTTCTTTTAGACATATCGAAATACTGAAAGAAAAGAAATGATATACCTTATGAATAACTGTATTCATAAGGTAAGATAAATAGTTTTAATTCTCTAGAAATATACTATTATTTCAAAAGTCTGGCATAATATCTCGAATAAATGACTTCAAAACATAAGAACGTTGTATACTAAAATTTCAGATTTTTTTTTAAAAAGCGGGGTGCGCGTTATACGGCGAACATACCTGAAAATTAAAAAATGCAGCTTGAAAGTATGGGTGCGCGTTATACGCCGGATTTTACGGTAAATAGATGTAAGGTAAGACCATTTCAAGGGCTTCAAAAAGCAATTTAAGAGGAAGTTGGAAAAATACTCCAAAAAGGGTAAAAAAAACTCTTTTAGATTAACCGAAACGCTTACGTAAATTAGCTTAAGGAAACCACATTGAAAATTCCATGTAAATAACTTCATTCAATACAAATTTATAATGCTCTGAAATTGATCACATTATTTTTTAATCAACCTGTAGATACTGGGTCAATGGATTATTCACTTGCTTAACCTTATCAATAAAGTTAAATAAGATATTATTCACCCAATTCTTGATGAGTAGAAAGCGTATTCTTTTCTTCTTTTCACTTCATTTTAAAAATAAGTTCAAAATTCTGTAAAGAAAATATTGACGGGTTTCATCAGATCGCCGCACAATTTACCCATACCCTAAGTTTAAAATAATCATTTCGAGAGGAAGATGTATTCTGCACAGAGCCAGTTTACATAGAAATCGCTTAAAGAAACTGCCACTCAAAAGCTTCACTTTTCAAGAAACAGTTTCCATTTACACTATTGTCAACATTTCAGACGCATTCCCTTAAACCGTTGCCAGAAAAGAATGGAATAAGAAACTCTAGACTCTTTCCTCCAATTCTTTTCTTTCATCTCAGTGAAAAGAGAGATGCCTTTTTAAAGTTCAATTCGTAAATAGCTCTGTATACTTTTACTTTCTTATTTGAGAGAGTAACAACCGGACTCGGTCATTTTAAAGCCTGTTACTATTTTAGGTATGGAAATTCGGCTTTTCCACTGAGTGATTGGATCTGTCTCAGATTGAAGATTTTATTTCCATACTCTAATATCTATGATCTTGGGAAGGATAATCCAAAAGTCATGAAAGGAACTTTAAAACAGAGGGCAAAGGAGATTCCTTTTTTATTTGAAAGAAATTTACCCTCTTGTCTAAATTAAGTGGTTGATATTTACGAGGGATGTTCCGAAATTAAATTTCTTTTCCCCACGATATAACGCTTCCCCCCCCCCTCGCAAATGTAAGTGCGACTCTCTGGTTATGGTTGAACAATGGTCAAGTGACGAGGAAAACATCTAAGCTGGCACCCGTTCTCCTAACTTCAAATCCACACCAATGAGAGGACGTTTGAGCGTCGACAGATTTAACGTACATCGCGCCCCTACACGGCGGATCTTCAGTAGTACTAGGCTCGAACTCATGACACCCCGCCCGCGAGTCCATTACCTTGACCAATAGGCTACCGCGGCCACCCGTTCATATCCACACCTGCACCCCTAAAATATTGCCGGGTCATTTTGTAAAGGTCTGCCCCATGCGTCTAAGGATGTTGGAGAAACAGAAGGAAGACTAGCTGTGTTCAAAATAACTCAATTTAGTCACAGTACCAACAACAACACAAATTCAATTCACTAAAGTTAAAAGATGCACCCAATTATCAATTATAGTGAGCAATTAACGAGGTACGCGAGATATGACTTTAAATAATTAGAACACTTACGTCTATTCACACATAATAGCTTTTATCTCTTTAACTACCTAATCAAGTTTAATTCTTAATGACAGATCGTCAACTTAAGTATTACAATTATCAGTTAATAAATATTTACGCCTCACTTCAAGTTTAATTAATCATTGCTCCCAGTAGCGCACACAGGAATTTTTCAAGGGGAGGGTCCGGGGTCGAAAGTTCACCATTCTTGTATCATGCTCCTTTTGATTTTGTCGATTTTCGAAAAAAACACACAATAAAAAACTAATTATTGAATAAATAATTATCATTAATTAATAAAATTAATCATTAATAACAAATACTTAATTAAATTTTACGTACTATATACATAGAATTATAATCAATCGGAAAAAATATCAAGGGCTTTTGGGGCTCCGGACCCCTGTGTGCGCCACTGATTGCTCCCGTTAGCAGTCTATCCTATCTCTCTCTCTTCTAACCTGAAAGTTTCAACTTTATAAACAAGTCTTAATTTGCATGGTCACGTCTTCTTCTTCGGGAGAAAGATTTATAACATAATAATTTTTAAAGACCCAATATTTCCCAAGAGGATTAGTACTTTAAGAGAGCACGCATAGACCCGTCACACTTTCATCTGACATCACTCCGACAACCAATTGCCATGAGAAAAACAACACTCACCTGCGAACCAACCTCTTGTGAAGTTCGAGGTGTAAGAAGGGACACCCTCTCCAAGAAAGTGGAGAGAGCAGTCAGATAGATAGTGTTATGCCTCCTCCGTCACCGTAAAAATATTCTGTAGTATTGAAATACACTCATTAGTTTGAATAAATCGTATTTAAATGTAAATATTGTAATTAATAGTCGCGTAAACGTAATAAAAAAATCAAAAATTTAATTTCTTAAGTCTCACCGCTGCTCATCAATTTCCCCAAATTTCCACAACGGAAACTTTATTGCCAAGAAAAAAAATACACTATGCCATGTGTGGATATGGATGGCGTAATGCTATCTACATAAAGAAGCCGATTTTGCAGCTGCGTGGCGGGAAAATATTACAACTCGAATAATCTCAGACGCGACGATCTGCTGCTACGCTTTCTTGTTCGACACTCTGTGTATACGTCCATCCTTTTACACTGACGCTCATTCCATCGCTGAACCAGCAACGGATGCGGTTTCTTATGAAGATTGTTTTTTTACACCTATTTGTAAAGAAAAAGTGACAAAATTTACTGTCGAAACGTCTCCCGTACAATAATTAGAAGGATTTTATTTTTCTGAATTCGAATTACTTTAGAAATTTCTGAAGAATAGGGGCAAATGCATGAGAAAAGTCGGTGATGCAAGAAAATCTTTTGGTATATTATTAGAATAGAAACTCTGCACCTCCTCCGCATGACTGGGGAAACAGTCAGAAGATTAATTATTATGTAAATCTCAAACTTTCGATTCTTGCTGCCTAATTTTCAGTCATAATTTCCATCGCCCCCTTTCTCCGCACAATAACAATGTATTGAATTCAATAATACTATGCTTTGATGCTAAAGCTACAATACGACTTTTAACCCTAAGTTCCACCGATGTATATAAACGTCTTGGTCAGCCAATGTGTATTAATTGGTCCGAACGTATATATATGTCTTCTGAAGTTTGATCTTTTATGTGAACTTCTATCCATATAGAATTATTCGAAAACTTGTAATGCAATAAAATCAACTTGACAGTGCGTTTTTACGAAAAGATTTACGTATTTCAGAGGATTTGCTTTTTATTCCCTCTTTTTATTCCCTCCTCCCTCCAATACATCTCATACGCGCCTACATGAAAAACAGTGGTATTGGGAATGAACCGTATAACTTTTAATCTCGGCAGTTGGAGGATTAATTATTAACCATACAAATTATCAAGCGCGTTAATTTTTGTATATAATTGTATACAGTAAGACCCCGCTTAACACGAGGGCTACGTTCCATCAAAAATAGAGCGTTAAGTGCAGAAATGCGCGCTAAACGATGCTATCTTAACATTGTAAATAATAATGAGGTTATGGAAGATGGATAGAAAAATTTGTTAGGTATTAAATTTAATACTATGTTTTTTGGTTCAAAATAAAACCAAACATTTATTTCTTACAAAAAATAAAAACAATATAAAACAAATATATACATATAAAACAAATAAAAATTTTTAGTCAGTCAGATTATTCAGTCTATTCTGTATTTCTAATTTTCGTCTTTTTGTCAAGAAGGCATCTTGTTGCTGCCACCAATGCAGCACTAATTTTAGATTAGCGTTCACCAAAAATCTTAATCTTCAATCACTTGCATTTTAGTTTCCAATGAAGTGCTTTTCTGGTTGCTTTTCTTGTTTTTCATTATCATCCATGATAAAAAAACTAAAAATCATAATATTTTTGTCACTATATTAATCGATATAGTATTATATAAATTTATACTTACAATAATGTCAACAAATGTTTCAAATGATAAAAATGCGTCCGTACAAATCGCACCAAACAAGAAACATAACTACACTGTTTCGATATGTTATGTACATAGTTTGAAACTCATTAATTTTGGGGAATCCCCTTTAGCGCTGCGAGCAATTTCGGGGAATCCCCGGTTGAAATAAAAGAAGCGCTAAACCGCGCGCGCGCGCGAAACAGCGTTAAGCGGGTCTTACTGTATATGACAAGCCCATGGAGTCATCACTGGTAATTACAAACTTGCTCTTAACTTAATATTATTCAATTTCTAATAAAATACATTGTAAAATACTGATATATTTATAAGTGCACGCGATAATAGTATAAATGTGTGTATTTTATTTTTTATTATGCTAGAATGTATTTTGTTTGTTTAATACTTTCAGCAAATAAATACCTTTTTAAAAATAATCATTTGTTTCCGACTTTTTAATATCCTCGCCCCCTTGTAGAGTTATAAACACGCTCCCTAAGGGGGCACGCCCTTAGTTTTGAGAAACGCTGGTGTAAATAGAATACATTAATCGTTTTGAAAATGTTTGTAAGCAGTTGACTTGGCTACTCAAAGTTGATGTCAAGTATTTCCGATTTTCGCAATCGCAAAGAAAGGTGCAACTTTTGATAAATTTACCTATCCGTTCAATATCATCTTAACTTTTGAGGTGACTGTAGCGTTTTTGTTAGCTCGTCACTGTAGAAGAGCTCTTCCGCAGCTTGGACAAAAATGATATCAATGATATTAGCATGACTTTTGTCTTAAATTATCTTTTGAAACATCATGTCGATAGAATCCTTGTTTTTGCTCTATCTCTCTTTTGAGGATATGAATAAGTTTTACTAGGCTGTACATCTTTCTCGATTTAATAAAGAAGCAATTAAGTAAAAATATTCATCAATGGAGAAAATAATGATTATCAACTCTTCCGACAAGAGCCCCTGATTTCTCAAAAAGACCCCAGATCTCACAGCCCTATACGGAAAAAGTGGTCAATACATCTCAAGCTTTTAAACCTATGAATCATATGGATTATGCAGTCCTGCCAAAAACCACAAATTTCATCAAGATACACTTTTTTTCTAAAGAACTTTCCTGTTAAATATAAACCATTTCCTTAACAAAAAAATCGTTTGTAGACAATAAAAGTGATGAAAACGATGTTCATCACCCACAACACCCATCCAACAAACGAGAAAAAGAAATTACCCTTGTGCCACTCAGCACCATTAGTGTACCAACTCACCAATATCGTTGGGAAACCATTCCTAAAACATCAGCTAACCGCATTGTAAAAGGTGGGAGTGATAGAATAGAATCTTGGCGTGTGTAACAGAAGAGGTGGGGATGGAGAAAAAGAGAGAGGGGGGAGGAATTTGTTTGGAACCCTCCAGGATCCATGCTTTCAACTGTTCACTGAAGAAAGGATGATCAGAAAAACAGCAAAAGATAAAACCACCCACGCGTTCGAGATCAACATTCGAGTCCTGGGAGGGAGAAAGGGGGGTAGGAAACAATGTTTCTTATCTTCGGTCCTCACTTCCTCACGCTCCCCTGTGGACTACTGGAATGGTGAGGAAAATTGGAGCTTTATTGGAAATCTTTGCCGCTGCCACCCATTGGACATAGAGTATAAATCTGAAGGGACTTGATTGCCAGGATTGATGATATGAAGAAAAGATGAAAAGGGATGGCTCATCTAAAAAGAACGCGGCACAAGGTGGTTCTTTTTAGTTGATATTTGCTGAAGGTAATAAATGGCTCTGACCTTTCCCCAATTTTTTTATATCTGTTAACCATGGCGAAATGTGTTACCTTTACTTGAAACCGTGCTACTTTACTTTAGTGTAAGGGTTCTGTTCGTGAAGGTAATGATTGATATATGTCATGAACATCTTTTTTTTTTTTCCTACTCAAATTTTTTGATTGTATATTTATTGAAGTGCATTGGAAAGAGCGAAAAATAATGAAGGTATTATAATTCAAACTCAGTGGCGCAACAGCCTTTGGGGATAAGGCCTACTGTACCTATCTCAGTATTCGTGACCTAAGGCAGTGCTCCTCAACCTTTTTATCGCCTCGAACCGGTCAACGTTTGATAATTTTATCGCGACCCGCTGAGGGTGGGACACGTTGATTGCTTCTATATTTCTTTTAAGATTGTTTTCATTTTTAACAATTTTAATTTAGTTACATTTAAATATGCCTTCAGAATAAAAATATAGTTGCACCAAAATGAATAAAAGGCGTTTAACGTATAAATCGCAGATGTCCCACCGCTGGTTAATCTGTGAAGCGAAACCCCCAGTGTTTAAGTTCCCAAGCAAGATTGATACACATTTATCGACCCACTGCAGTAGGGATAAAAGGCTGAGTCGACCTTCCCCAGCCCGGGAGTAGAACTCGGACCTGTGGTGTGGAAGCGCGATACGCTACCACTCGACCACAGGGCCTACAATCTGTATTGGCTATACCCAGTTACCTAGAACCCACTTTCAAATGCTTTTGGTACTTGCGTATTACAGCAAAAATCGCCAACGTTCAAGATAATTCGTCAAGTTGGCAACCTCTATTTCGCATGTGCTGAATTGGGAATCATGAGCTTCGTTTCATGTAATGGCGCCAATAGGTTGCTATAATACGTAAGTACCGTGATATTTTGTTATCTGATACCCCACAAACAAATAATTAAAAAATGAACGTAAAAATATTTTAAAAACTTCCACAAAAAGGGTTTTATTTTCTGACATATTTTAGTGCAGTATTTCTCAAACTTACTGTGCTCGTGAACCTGTATTTATACCAAAACATCGCCCATGTATTCCCAAGTGAGTTGAAGAATTATAAATTTAACATTGATGTTCTGAAAATGGCACTCGGAAATATAATATTGATAAACATTATATAATAAGACTATATTTTATAAATCAACTTGTTTGGTAAATTTATGTATAAGATATCAATTAAATTCAATAATACTTAAGTAACATACTTTATCTTAACAATACAAACAATAATCCTTTTTTCAGTTCAAATTTGAGGGAAAATTTGTTGCATTCGCTTCACATTTCGTGACCCATTTATATTGCCTTATTTTAGTCTTTTCCCCTTGGAAATGAGATTCACCCTTTTATTTAATCTTGCATGACGGCTTTTTTTGGATAAGCCCAGGTTATTTGCTCGATGCTTGAAATTATTTCATTTGTAAAATTTACTCAAAAACTTTTGATCTTGACCAAAAAGGTTCTATAAAAAAGCTTTAAAAATTTATTTTAATTTTTTATAATATGAAAGGGGAAAAAATATTTTACGCTATATCAAATTTTCGCGGCCCCCTTTAAAATCCCCCCCCAAATTTTTTTTTTTACAAACCCCCTCAGGAGTCACATGGACCTCCAAGACAAGTAGGAACTACTTTAGGGACCTATGTTTTAATGCATTCAAAATAAATACAATTTGTCTGTATTTGGAACAGCAATGCAGATATTCCATTAGATCAGGGGTTTTGTGACCCCGGAACCTGGGAGCCCCCAAACGTTTTTTGGGGGTGGGTAGTCACTCGTGTAACGTCAAGATTTCCCTCTTTTGCAAACTATGAAAGATTATGTGGAAAAAATTTAAAAAGATGTGCCTTCTAGACGAGATCACTAAAGGGCCCCAATCAAAAATCATTTTAGAACAAAATTTCGATGAAGAATATTTAGTAGAGGGGGGGGGGCTCAAAACTTGATGGTCCGCGAGTCGGGCCGATAAATAAAGGGCCCGCGACGATTAAAAGTTTAAAGAATTGGAATGAATATTACAAATATATATATATATGTATATTAAAACAGAGTTCAATCTTGCACTTGAAAATTTATTATAGTGATTCAAACAAAACCCAAATAACAAGTGAGTTTGAAAAAAAACGGAGTAAATTTAAAGGACATACCCGTGGGATTTTCCCCATTTATTTCTATCTGTTCGAGCCCAAACGATCATTTTTTTTTTTTTATTAAAATTCTAAAAGGTTTGGTTTTTTAGGGTTTCCTTTTTTCGTGAAGACTATTTTTAGATTGTCTCTAACGTATTATTTATAAAATATGAAATGAAGGAAGATTTTATCTGGGCACCTTCTGTTCCGAAAACGAGTATCTTAGTCTTCACACAAAAACGATCATCATCGCGTGTTGACTATAACTGGCCATATGATGATGATATATGATACCATATTTGTGGCGAGCGTGTGAGCAGTTGCGTCACTTTGTGGGTTGCGTCATTCGTGCGTGATGGCTTGTGAGTTGCGTCATGTGTGAGACGGCTTTGTGGGTCGCGTCATTTGCGTGACGGCTTAATTGCGTCATGTGTTTGACGGCTTGATTGCTTTTTGCGGATAGATGGTGGAAAAATGGCGCCACGATTGCTGTGGCTCTCTTTGCACGTCCGGGTCACCAATAAGGGAAGGAAGATTCGATCTGGGCACCTTCCGAAAACGAGTATCTTAGCCATCACGCCAAAACTATCGTCATCGCGTGTTAGCTGTATAAATGGTTTATATCATCACGCCACCACAAATATTATGCAGAGCGATTAAAGGAATTTTAAGAAATTAAAAAATAATAATCTTTTTTCCCTTGCAAATAACATGATTTTAAAAAGAATTTCTGAGACTAAATCACACACAGTTTTGACAAACTTTCAATATTTCTTTACAAAAATAAATTTCACATACAGTCGGACCCCGATTTAACGAATTATTCGGGACCTAACATTTCGTTTGTTTATTCGAGGTTTTTCGTTTAATCGGGGTTCAAACAGAATACACATTTTTTGCACTTACCTTTTGGAAATTCCATAATAATCACGTACACAAAAGACACCCATAGTTAGAAATCACGCACTTTTTATTCAGTAGCTAAAAATATTATTCGTGATTTAATACGCCCCAGTTAATAAGAAAGTTTAAAATACTGACAAATAGATGTTTAGCCATCTTTTTGAATCTTGACTCGAAAGAGGTATTTTTCGACTTTATGCAGAGAACAAAATACTGCGTCTTTGCACCCTGTTGAATAAGGAATGTTTTCACAATTGCTAACAATGTGAAGCATTAGAAAATGTAATAGTTTTGATAATTTTGATAGGATTTCATTATCAATTTCTGCATCACAATTGCTATTTATTGCCTCCAACAAATTAACATTTCCTCAACTTCAGTTGCACAGATAGGCAGTCCCCATCCTCAAATGTAAATATCTTTTTCTGTTCTGCTCTAAACGGATATGTCATTTGAAAAACAAATCTAATTTTTCAATTCCTACTATTAGTTCACACTCTCCCTACATATATTTATATATCTTGTTCAAATGTTCAATCGTTAATAAAACACTTTTTATTCATCCACTCAAGTTCAAATACTTTTTTTTTAAACTTGTAGTGGATGACACTTGATTTTAATACAGTTTTTTGTGTGTGGCATTGAGAGGATACATAAATTTAGAATTATTTGAATATTCTGAGTTAAATATTAATATGATAAATTTCATATGGCACTGCTTGATAAAAATTTTATACATTATTTTTTCAGAGGGCTTTTGAGCTACCATTTTTAAACATGCAACTAATTTCCTAAACATTTTAGGACTAATGTACTTTTTCCGTTACACTACTGTTACTAAATTACTACACTATTGTTTCGTACTATTACTAAATATTTCCACGTCATATTTATATTTATTCTGCAGACATGTAAGTTTGAAATTATCCGTGAAATTCAATATTCACCGGGTTTTTTTGTTTTGTTTTTTTTCGTTCACAAAGTATAGATACTAAAATATAAAATCGAAATTCTATTTTATTGAATTACTTATAAGAAAAAAGGAATTTTTTCAAGCTTTTGTTCCATTACCTCTTCAACAAGATTCTGTATTTTGAAACTATACGTGCCATGCTTTGTAATTTTTTTTAAAAAATTGAATATAATGAAGGAAAGATATATTGTGATAACTTGTATTCTGTTAATGCCCTGAGCAATATGATAGAAATATGGCTTTTTTATTTTGTGCTCAAATTATATTTACCTAAAGCTATAAGAAAAACGATGTGCAAAATGCGAGCAAATATTATTGTATGAAAAAGTTTTCTATCTGTTTATACTTTATTTTTGAGTTCCTGAGAGTAAATACATTATAATTTTGAGGGGGAAAGAAAAAGGGGGATTCATGATGCTTTTCTTTTCTATCGTTACAGAAAATTTGTCTACATATTCCTATTTCTAACAAGTATTTTAATAACAGTTTCAAGAAAATACTGTAACTTGTTATTTTCTTTTCCACTATTTAACTTTTTTCTTCAAATTGCTATTCAAGATTTTGAATGCTCTTCGTATTTTGATGGAGAGGGGTGGATGCTATTTACCATCCATAACTAAATCTTTGCACTTCGATATCGGTATTCTTGTTCTAATACAAAAAATTTTATTCGCAAGAATTATCGGAAAAAAATTGTATTAAAATTAATTATAAAAGGAAAAAGTCAGTTAAATTAATCTTCCCTTGGCGACAATTTTAAAGTGCCAAGTTGTCGCCAAAGGGCTTTTATCACATTTGAAATCACGGTATAATGGAGCAAGATGGCATCGCGTCGGAAAATCAGTGATGGCATTGATACTGGCTTAAAGAAAAAAAATACCATTAAGAAAAGGTCAATTCGAATTTTTTGAAAAGGCCCAAAATAAATCAAAAAACCCCTGACCGTTGGAACTTGCAAAATTCCTTCCTTTTGACAAACGAAGTTAAGCTTTAAACAAAGTGTGAAATGGATTTTTTTTTTTTGGCCGTTATTTTACCACTGTGTGTGTGGGAAACTTATTGCAAGCATTATAACTTTTTCTTCCTTTCTAATGATAATTCCAGTCAAAGGTACAAGAAAAAAAAAACGAAATGGCCTTTATGCAAAACAATTTGCATATTTTCCCCTTCTTTTTTAGGAAAATACCAGTGTAATGTAAAAAAGATCGAAATGGACATTAGGCACTATTTCCCCGGGCAAAAAGGAAAAAACCGTGAAAATTCGCGCAGTTTTATAGCTTGCCGTTTTATAGAACCATTTACAGGAAATTAGGGTTATTTTGGAAAACTTACCTTTAATTTTGGTGCCAAATATTTTTCATCGCCGAGAGATATACTAAAATAGGATCCAATCACTTCTTTATCCCAATGGCACACAATTTTAGTTTTATCTATAAAGATAGAAAAATTAGCTCGATACGTATTATACCGTCGATGGATTCATCAAATGAAAATACGTCGCCAAATGCCATGACATATTGCCAATAGTAGAAAACTGTTCCCACGCTTGTACTATCTTGTTACATGGACTTTTTTTAGCATACTCAGCTCCCTAGGCACTTAACATTGTTATCCCCTACTCTATTTCAACCCCTTATCAGTTCTTGCCTTCAAGTTTGGCTGGGAAAGGGGTTTTTCCCCCATTACTCTCACTCTCTTTCCTTGTTTTTCCTTTTCTTGTCCTGTCGTGTCCTGGCCCAAAACGCGGGGAAAAGAAAATGTTTACCAATCTTGTTCATTTCTTACCTTACAACATAACTCGCCACCCACCCACCCATTTGTAAATTAGTACAGTAAATTAATGAAATCACTCGCAATTACAGTATTGAGTATAAATAGTATGAATTATTTTCAACTTTGAAATAAATTTTTATGGTAAAATCATTTTTAGAGCATATCAACATCAAATTGTTAAGCTTTTCATTTTTATTGGAGGTCTCATTTTCTTCTCTCATAACTCGCTAAGGGGAGTTGGTTTTTTTTTTTACCCCCTTTTTGGGGGGGGTTTGGGGGCTTTTGGGCTATTTACCCCGTTTTGGGTTTCCCCAAAATTGGTCAAGGATAACGTAAGACCCCAAAACTTATGTTGGGTTTTTTTAAATATAAAAGTTCATTTTTGTTGTTGTTATTGATTTTTAGCTGTATCTGACTAAAATTATCAGATTTACTTTTGTATTAATTTCCAAACCAAAAACAAAAAAAACAATTCCATCTAATTTCCTTTGCTAATTTTTTTCCGGGCCCTTTTTTAAAATTTTAATTCAAAAAAAACCATCAAGGTTCTTTCGCACAACCGAAACCTTCCGGAACCCACCAATCTATGCTACACCTTTAAAAAACAATGGAATGTTCGAACTTCTCAACTCTTGTATCTCATTAAGCCAAACTGGCCTCGCTCTCTTTGAATTTTTTTTCCCGCAAGTGTTTAGTTTATTGATCCTTTTAAGCGAAAACAAAAGTTCAGTGTTTTCGGCTCATTCGGACCTATAAAAGATGGTCTTGTTCTGGGACACCTTTCGAACGATTTTCTTTTCCCGGAAATTTGCCCCCGAAAGTGTTCTTGTTTGTTTTCTTTTTGGGGATGTTTTGCTTTTTCTTTCAAAAAGGGCTTAGTAGCGATTTTTTGAAATCATTCATTCTTGGCTTTGGGGGTATTTGAACCTGCTGCTTTTCGAGTTGTTTTTAGAATTTGCGGTTAAGGGATATTCCACGCGATGTTTACTGAACCCAAATGTTTTTGTGTTTTGGGGGTTTAACAGATGACTTCTTCAATGTGATTTTGAGGGGTGGGGTTTTTGGGAAAGTCAGTTAATCTTTCCTTAGTATATATCAATATTTGAATTTCTGTTTGAGTAGTCATTTAGTGCCAGCAAAAAAATTGTGCAGTCTTATTTTTTTTTTTTTTTGTTTTTTGTTGTGGATTTTCGGTTTTTAAAAAAAAAATTTTCTAGGGTAAGTGTTTTTGTTTCCCTAAATAATACGAAAAAAAGAATATAAGTTGTTGAAAGTTTTGAGACATTGGGAGCATCGTTTTTTTCAAATTTAAAACCTATGGGGAAAAAGTTTTTATTCACAGAAAACGTAAAATAAAAAAATAAAATTAATTTTTTTAATTATCCGGGAAAAAAAATTTAGGTTTTTTGAGCGATTTTTTGGGAAAAAAAGGAAGGAATATTTTTTAAAAAGGGAAAAAACGGGCGTTTTATTACTTTTTAAAAAGCAATGCGAAAACACTCTTAAATATTTTAAAAGAAAAGGTTAAAAGTACTTTTTAAAGCGGTTAGAGTTGATTTTTTAAAAAAAACTTTGACGTCTCTGCGTCCTTCTTCAACCTCCTAAGTTTTTTGACGGCCACGATTAATGGCAAAACCTTTCCAACCCAATCCCAAGGGAAGGTAATAGTAAAGGTTTAATTTTGGGGATAAAGCTTTGGAGAAGGGGGGCAAGTTTAAGAAAAGTTGAATCTTCTCATTTAAAAATTGTTTTGGTATTTCCTCAATCGATGAAAAGGTGAATCTACAAAAAGGGAATTTTTGGGAAATTAAAAGTCAGTTAAATTTTTTATAATTAAAAAAAAGGATCTAGTTGCGCGATCACGTATAAAAGGGTTTTAAATTGGGGGTTTAAATCCCTTTAAGAAAATTGTCAATTAGTTAAGTAATAATTATTTTAATAAAAGTTGTTTAAGTCCAATATGTCTCTCATTTAGATAATCCCACACCTCTCTTACGCGGATCCAATAGACATAGTATCAGGATGCATGTCTCAAACTCCTTCAAAAATTTTAGTGTAAGATAAAGCAAAAAAGGGGAGAAAAGTTTTTTTCCGGACTGTTTTACGTACAATGGAAGGGTTATAAAATGTTTTAATCAACGTACTATTCAAAATCACACAGTACTCAATAATCTCTCTTTGGGATATTTATATTGTGGAAAAAAAATTTTGATCTAAAAAATTTTTAAAAAAAATTAAAAAACATTTTATTTTGTAACGGGGGCTGTTCGGGGCTTCTACTAATCCCCTTGGGTAAAAAATTCTTTAACGGGTTTTGTTTTAACCCTTTATCTATAAAATTTTATTTTCGGTTTTTTTTTTTATATTTTTTTTTTGGGTCCCCAAAATGAAAATTAAAGGGGTATACATTAACAAAAAAAAACTCAACTTTGGAAATTTAAATTTGGAAATTAATTAATTAAAGACATTCAAATAAAATTAATTATATACACTGTTCCTTTTAAAAAAAAAGAGTCAAATGTTTTCTAAGGTATTCATTAACATACAAAAAACCCCTTGTTTTAACTTTAAATATTTTTTTTGGGGCAAAAAAGGTAACTTTGCGAAA
>BMAV01015602.1:162500-166927 GCA_019973955.1 Trichonephila inaurata madagascariensis | reverse complement strand
ATTCCCTTTTGGGAAATCAATTTTAAAGTTTTTTTTAAAAATTTGGGGAAATTCTTTTGTAAAAGATAAAATTTAATCATTTTGGTTTTTTTGTTGTTTTATCGTACGGGTACGAATTGGTACTTTTTTCATTTGGAACGTTGGGATGTTACAGACAACAGTTATTGAACTGTGGATGGAATTAATTTTAACTATCTTTCATATCTAACGAGTGAAAAATATTCGAAGAAAATATATCGATTCAAGACGATTTTGAAGTTGACTATTTTGTTGTGAAAATCACAAACATGGAACAGTAATTGTTTGATTTGTCACAAAGTGCAAAATTTAAAAATACCATGGACAGGAATCCCAATGACATTTTTTTGAATTCTTCAAGAGGTGATAAACAGGCTTTTTCTTAAATAATCTTTGCAAAGCAACAAATTGTTTTGTCAGTGGTAATATACATGGTAACAAAGTCATCCCATAATGTTTGTTTTTATTATTAATCCAATGAAACCGTTTTACCGATGCATAAATTGTGGGGGAGTGTTTTTAAATGCTTCTAATGAGGTTAGTAACAAAAATAAAAAGTACAAAAAAAAATAATAATTAAGAAAAGCAAAGTTGGAATTATAATGTTATTATCAATTTTCTACATTTTAAATTTCCAATGTTATCTTGATCTTTAAAGCATTTCTCCTCCTCCCCCATTTATCCTCATGTTGCGGCCCGAGTAAAATAACTAACTTATGTATGCTAACAGCATGAAATAGCTGTCATATGTATGCGGCCCAGCAGAAAAAAAAAGTTGAGTATCCCTAATGTAAACTATGTCTTACCATTGACTATAACTGCAAGAACTAACTTCAGATATGCATGTTTCATTTTTTATGTATTTTGATTTGTTTGATAATAAATGCATCACTTGATATTATTATATTTGTGGCTATTTTAATTATGTTTGTAACGTGCATTTTGCTTTAAATGCAGTCTTAAAGGTGTAAGCTTTTATTTTTATTGTAGTTATGTAGGTGTGAGCACATATTCCGTATTTATAATATCAAGTTACAATAAATGTTGTAAAACTTTTCCTAAGCTTACCACATCTATGCCACTGGTGGACGGCAACAGCTTGAAAAAATTAGAAGTAGTCTCTAACCAGAAGAAGCTTACCTTCCCCGGTTGTAAAGAATTTTTTTTTAAAAAAAAGAGCAATATAATTTTTGTGCAACAGTTAAAAAAAGACATAATTTTTATGTAATGTTTAGGCAACTTATAAAAATATTTTGCTACAAAAAAGTTATCGATTTCCGTTAAATGTGCAAATAAGAAATATAGTTAAAACAGTTTATTTTATGATTTTCTGGTGAAATTTTTATGAAAAAAAAATTCTATTTTGAAATGTTCTTTTCGTTAGTTTTTAATCTATTCAATCTATCGAATTCATTCATATCATGCATTTTTTTTTACACACAGACTATAACGAACAGAGCATAATCACATGTTATATTTTATATTTGGATTCACCATCTCTACAAAATATTTCAATTGCTTACACAAAAGCAGATCCTACAGAAAATCCTGGCACACTCTTTCAAAATGTGGATATAATATTTGTTTGTATACTGAGACATATTAATAAGAGTAGTATATAGAGTTTCAAACCATGTTTTTTTCTAATAGTGTGAATAAAAGAGAGCAAGAAAGTACCTTTTCAAAAATTTAGGGAATAAATTTTTTTTAAAAATTATATAAATTTATGTTACATTTTTTTTATTTTTTTTTAAAGACAAAATATTTTTTTTAAAAAAAAAAATTCAATATTTTTTTTTTAAAATATTTTTAATTTTACTTTTGTTTTATCTTATTTATTAAAATAAACTAAAAATTTTCATTTAAAATAAAATTTTTCAAATTTTCTTTTTAAATGTTTATAATTTTTTTTTTTCCCTTAAATTCGTTGATTTTTTTATATTTTTTTTCTTAAGTTAATTTCATTTTTACTTAAATCTAATATATTTCTTTATAAAAAGGGGAAATTATTTTTAAAATTTAAATCTAATAATGGCCTAAAAAGGGGAAAAAAAAATTAATTGAAAAGTATTAATTTAAAAATGGCAAATTTTTAAAATGAAAAAAAAATAATTTGGGGAGGTGGGTCAGCTTTAAAAAAAAAATTTTATTTTTTAAAAGGGGGAAAAAAAAATTTAGGAAGGGCCTTTTTTAAAAATAACTTTTTTGGAAAATTAAACCCTTTTTAAAAAAAAGAAAATGTAACACTTTCAAATCTTGGGTGTTAAAAAATTATTAAATTATTTTGAAATGGCACTAAATCTTAATACTTAATCTTAATATTCATAAAAAATTTTTTTCTTTTTTAAAATTCTCAAATTTATCAATAAAAATTTGGGTAAATGATAAGATAGGTACCTATTAGACTTTATATTAACCCGGGTTTAAATTTATTCTTGCATGCATAAATCTTTTAAAAAAATTTTTTTATCTATTAATTTTTTAATCTTCAGAAAATCTGTCAGAAAATTTTAAAAATCCTTTTATTGGAATTTTTTAAAGTGAATTCAAAACGGATAAATAAATTTTTATCTTTATTTTTCCCTCTCTATTTTTATATCTATATAAAAAGAGAGTGTGAGTTAAGGTATCCGACTACGTTCGGAACAAAAATTTAAAAGCATAAATGGATAATTTATGATTTTATTTCACTTAGATTAAAAAATGTATAAAATTTTTTAAAGGGGTTTTCAAAAAATTTTTTAAAATACAATTTTTTGGGAAAAAAAATTTTTAAAAAATCTTTTTAAATTCAAATTATTTTAAATTTCCCCAATTTTAAAAATTTTTGGGTTTTTTCTTAAAATTGTCCCCCCTTTTTTAAAAAATGGAAAAATTTAAAAAATTTTTTAAAAATTTATTCCCTTGGGGTTGAAAAAATTAAAAAAAAATTTTTAAAAATTTTTAAAAAAAAAGGGAAATTTTTAATTATACCAAAAAATTTAAATTTTTTAAAGGGTTTTAAAAAATTTTATAAATTTTTTAATTAATAATAAAAAATTTTTAAAACCCTTTTAAAAATTTATTTAACTAGTGGGAAAAAAAAAATGAAATCAATTAAATTTTTTTTTTCCTTTTTGGAAAAAATTGGATTTTTTTTAAAAAACCTTTTGTTTTTAAAAGAATTTTTGTCCCTTAAAAAAAAGGGGAAAATAAAAACCACTTAAAATAATCGATTAAAGGAAATTTTTTGTGAGGGGCTACCCAATTTTGCATTTGACATTTAATTACTAAGAATACTTTTTTAAAATGAATATTCTTCTTATTGTATTTCTCGGAAAAAAGAAAACTTTTATTTAAATTTCTTTTTAATTTTTTTTTTCAAGGTGAAATAAGTGATTAAATCTTGTTACGAATTTTTTTAATAATCTTAAAATAGTTTGGGATTAAATTGGGCCTGTTTTAAAAACTAAAATGGAAAATTTTTTAATTTATTCCAATTGTGTATATTTTTTTTGAAAAGTTTACAATAAAAATTTTTAAGACAATATTTTTTAAAAATAATTTTCAAAATATTTTCCCTTTTTTAAAAATCCTATTTAAAAATTTCCCTTCAAAGGGGTAAACCAAATTTTTTTTTAAAATTGGGGTTTTTTAAAGTTTTACCAAAAAAAATTTTAAAAAAACTGTAATTTTTTAAGGGGTTTTAATTGAAAAAATGTAATTTTAAAATATAGTGCCCTGTGGGTTTAAAAAAAAGGGAAAAAAAATTTTTAAAAAAAAAATTTTTACAAAAAGAAAAAAAAAAAATTTTTAAAATTTTTGCAGAAATATTTTATTTAGATAATTTTTTTTGTCAAAATGTCCTTAAAACAATTTTATACATTTATTATAAACTAAGTGACACTATATATCATGAAAATTATCCATTTATGCGCTTTTTTTAAAATCACGGTTCCGAACGTAGTCGGATACCTTAAATAATTCATATTTGGATGTTAAATAGGTTAATATTTCTGTTCTACTTATTTTTTTACTAAAATTGTAATATTCACAAGCAACGCCACTCCTAACATTATAATGCGATTCAATGGAAACTGGGCAAAATGTTGGTGATAGTGCTAACTTGGCATTATTTTCGTGACCATGTTATTGACCATTTTTGATGAGTTGGTGACTATATGAATACTTCTGGAAATTATTGGAGAAATCCATTACTATCACGATATATGACGTAAGTGGATCTTTCGAGAAAAATCCGTGCAGACTATAAATAAGATTTACTCGTTAAAACTTTTAACAGTTGAAGAGTCAAGCAATGATTAGTTGCTGCGATCGAGCGAGCAATTAAGAATAATCTTAATCATTACGTATTTGTATTTTTAGACATTGATGCCTGAGTCTGGGAGCCGTAGAAGGTGTGGAGGCCT
>BMAV01015602.1:0-157500 GCA_019973955.1 Trichonephila inaurata madagascariensis | reverse complement strand
AACTTTTTCTATCAAGTAAGAAATAATTGAAGGGAAGAAATTAAATAAAAAAAGAAACCGACGAGTGACTTTATTTTATTGATTTTATTTCTAGTAAAATTTATCCTTTTGACAAAATACTTTAATAAAATATTATTTTAAGCAAAAGTAAAAAAAATTGACTATTTTCTTTAAATATTTTTTTCTTAAAAATTGATCTTGATTATGACTTTAAAAATTAAAAAATCATAAAAACACTTTTAGTTGTGTATTATACACAGTACTAAAGATAAATTAAAAATGATTAGAGCCTTAATTTAGAACGTCTCTTGCTTCAACAGGACTTTCTAGTTTTAATTGAGTAGTATTAATGATGGAGAATACCACAGATTGTCCGCCCTCTTCATATAATATGCGTCCACAAAAGACGCCGTTAGTTGCTTTCTCAGAAAATAATCCATACATTCCGAGGAAAGTCATTAAATCCAAGGACATCGACTTGACCTATAGGACTCCCCCGTCACAAGAATTTCAGAACCATTAATCAACTCTATTATATCCACATTATCAAAAAGGACCATTTCATGCAGACATGCATTTTGTTCAGTTTTATGATTAAAACAAAAATACAAATACAAAAGGAATGCTTATTGATGTTGACATACCTATAAAATGGAGGGGAGGGGGATCCAGATGTTTCACATAGAAGAAATTGTGTCCTTCCATCATTTATCTTTCCCATAATAGGTACTGATCATGGGTTTTTTCTGCGCCTTCAAAACTTACAAGCCGATCGTAAGGGCAAAAAATATTACATTTTCATCTTCAATAAACAAACTTAATTAAGGTATCCGACTACGTTCGGAACCGTGATTTTAAAAAAGCGCAGAAATGGATAATTTTCATGATATTTAGTGTCACTTAGATTAGAATACATGTATAAAATTGTTTTAAGGACATTTTGACAAAAAAACAATTATTTGAATATAATATTTTGGCAAAAAATTAACTTAGAATAATCTTTTTTCAAAATGTTCTCCTTTTGTGAAAAATTCTTCTATTATTTTAATGTTTTGCCTGTATATAACTCAGACATCTTTACAGAGGCTCAACTAGAATTTTTTGAAAAATTCACATTATTTTCAGAGTTACCCCCAATTCACCAATTCAGATAATTATCGGCGTTTTTTTCTCAAAATTGCTCCCCTCTGTTGTAGTAAAATAGGATAAAACCAATTCTAAGTTATATATTTCAAAAATTCTAGTTGAGCCTCTGTAGAGAGGTCTGAGCTATATACAGGAAAAACATTATTATAATTGAAGCATTTTTCACAAAAGGAGAACATTTTGAGAAAACATTATTCTTTAATTTTTTATCAAAATATTGTATTTAAATAATTTTTTTTTGTCAAAATGTCCTTAAAAAATTTTTATACATGTATTTCTAATCTAAGTGACACTAAATATCATGAAAATTATCCATTTATGCGCTTTTGCAAAATCACGGTTCCGAACGTAGTCGGATACCTTAAGAGTAAATATTCTTTTAATTTTTTAGTATATTACCCTTATGTGTGTGTGTGTGGATCCATTATTAGAAATATATAGTTCATAAAGTCTTATATTTTTACTAAAAAAATGTACTTCAAAGTTAGATTTTTGAGAAAATTCTTGCATTATTGATCTTGAAAAAAAAAAAAAAGAGGCGCCCTGATCATGATTCCTCTTGCAAGAGACGATTGCGCTTTCCGAAATGTTTTAGTTGCAAGTTTGACTTAGCGTTTTGCCACTTTAATGCGATAGTTTGCCATCGGAAATTTGTATCTGAGCCATTTATCATATCTTATTATTGAAGGACAGAAGACGCAATCACAGCTGTTGCTCGATGTTAGACTCCATTACGTTTACTGACTAATGATGTTGTGTTTGGGTTGTTTCTCTTTGCCATATTTTTCCTTGGTGTCATAGTAGAAGCTTCAATTGATCAACTTCATTATCATTATCTAAGATATCAGAACCTTCAGGCATTGCTGCATCTGTCAGTTTGTTATGCATACAGAGTTATAGAGAAAATACTTTGATGGGTCTGCGTTCTCATTGTTTTTTAGTCTATTTTGGTCTTTTTAGTCACTGTTAGTTAATTTTTTGCTTAAGGTATCCGACTAGGTTGAAAAAGTGCTTTTTAGGTGTTTGATGTTTGGTGTTGTTTGGGTCATTAGGGAAAACAGAAACTAATTACTGAGGAAGAAGGACTAATACATAAACCTAGAGAGTTTTTTAAGCACTTTTTATAGCATTTACATTATCTAACTAATAAAAATATTTTTTTTAATTCGTTTTTTGAAGAATGAACTTTTTATGATAGTTTGTGCACGAAAAAGGGGATATCTTCTTAATAATCCAATCAAATGCAATGAACTTTATAACATATATGCCAGGGGCCCTTCGGAGTGTAAAAAACCGCAGGTTTTAAGCCAGCTACGTTTAATAACATTTTACATTCATTTTTAGCTTAGAACATGCAGTAATTTTGACGAAAAATCATGACCATCAAATTTAAATGCTAATAAAATATTTATTTCTTAAAATATTTTTTATCCTGCGGTTTGTGACACTTCAGAGGGATCAAGAAGTATATCAATGACGCTAAAATTGCACAATGTGCAATTTATTTTGATTTATCACGTTTTTCTTAACTTAAAAAAAATTTTGCAAATTTTCCTGAAAATAATTTTAAAAAAAAAAGGCCGATACATGTTAGTTATTTAATAATTATGACTTTTTAAGCCTATTTATGTTCTTTAAAATAATAAAATTATTCAGAAAATCAATTTCTGAAAAATTTATCTCCGAACCTAGTAGGATACCATAAAGGTTCCTTTCCTGCAAATTCAACTCTGTAAACATTCTCAACTTATACATTTTTAGTAAGATTGCAAAATGTAATTCAATTAAAGGTTTAATTTTATCACAATATATATTATATACTTTTGATTAATTAAATTCCCACCTTGACACACAAATTTGCAATTTGCAAGCAAATGCAGTGTACACCATTAAGAAATTTTACTTGCTGCCACTTCAAGAAATAGAACATTATCATTTGAATATTTTTCATCACAAAGGTAACGATATTTTAATTCATAATAATTTCCATACTTTTTTAAATATCTTAACTATCGTGTACTTGGAAACCAAGGGAATAAAAGCATTTTCCTACAAATAATTAAGATACTAGCCGTCATCCATCCACATTGCTGTGTAGTTTATAATGTTGTATGACTGTGTATAAATATTTGGTGTCATGCCTTGGTATCAAACATTGGTTTTATTGAAAAGTGTTCTTATAGCACTCAGCGTTTAGTTTAAAAAGGATTGCACTTGAATCTATAAAACTGAAATTAAATTGTCTTTTACTCACAATAAAAGTTGGTCCCAAGAGTTGGTTTCCTCAAAACCTATTTTAGGGGATACATACTCAATAAAAATTATAAGTCTGCCAAATTTTAAATCTATAGTACAAAGAGATTAAAAACCAGAATTTTCAGCTGTATGCCTCCATAATCTTCCCCTTGTTTGTCAATTTCCATAAAACCTGTTCTTACAGAATATCTATTCAAAAAAATTAACATACTTATCGAATTCCACGCTTGCCTTCCTAATAGTTCAAAAGTGGAAATCTGTATCTATAATGCCCTTAAATCCTTCAAAAGCCTTTTGTTTTATGTTTCTTAAAACCTATTTATTCCTAAAGGATTTCCACTCATCAAAAGAATGATACTAACCATACTTAAAAAAGGCCAAGAAGAATACTTCACAACTCTTGTAAACCACCTTTACTTTTAATTTACGTGCAATAGTTTTATTTATTGCACATTTAAAATTGTAAATTTAAATCTTTATTTACGTTTAAAAGTTTTTACTAGGCTATAGCAATTTGCTGGACAAGCCCCTCCCTACCTATTTATAGTACTTTCCTTGACCCTATGGACAGCCAGTGCGAGTCAACTTCATCACACACAAAGATCCAATCAGAGCAGTCACTCAGCTCTCTATCAAATACTCGCAACCAACTCATCGGAGTGAACTTTTTTGAACGATTGGCTCAGCCAATCAGAATGCTGCACATTACAGAATGAAAAAGCCCACTATTGTATTACAATTATAAACTTGTTTGGATTTTCACTATTAAACTAAGTTTATACAGTATTATTGTAAATAAAATTTTACTTACACATTACACGTTTACTATCATGAAAGGAGTGTACTTCTTGTATCTTAAATTAATTATAATTGCGCATTGATTTGTTAGTGAACACCATCATCAAAATAATACATTTAACAATTCGACAATTATTCATATTTAATGCGTCTTTTTTTTTAAACTTTAACTAGGATAATAAGCAGAATTTTGTTGACAGTGAATCTGATTATTCTAAGTCATTATCAAATTGTTGAGTGCAACATTTGTATTAAAATCTTACTCATTAAATTTTCACAACAGAATAATTTATGGCGCAATTTGATTGAACGCTCAATAACCAACTGAATTTTAAACAGTATTTACCCCATGATTAAAATTGAATACTATTAATATTGTATTATAAATTGTAATCCCTCAAAGACTAGTTAGTGTTTATTAACTTTACTCTCCAAAGCAAAATGATGTCTTTTGGCAACGGACCTAGTATTTCTGAGCCCAGGTCAAGTGAAGAGGATGACATTTGTTAATCATCTCTCCTTACTACTACATTACGCCAAATAAAGGACTGTGTTCTGAAAGGTTTAACGCTCATCATTTCCTCTATACATTGAATCTTCAGAGGCAATATGGCTAGAAACCAGTGGCATAACGTACACCCCTATGACCCCAGCATCGAGAGGGGAAGGGGGTCCAAAGCCTAAGTTACGCCAAGTACGCAATCCTTTGTATGATCCGGTTTGGTTCTCAAAAAGTGACTTTGTAGGGGGCTCTAATATTATCTGTTATGTCACTGCTAGCAACCTCAACTCGGCAACGTCGACCACAATGTCGCGACCACTTGGCTACACCGGCAACAGGAGTCTATTTAAGTGAATGAAAGTTAGTACACCATTTCGTATTATAATCGGTAAATTTATCTGTTTCATTTATGTAGAATTAATTGCAGCACTTACGTTTTATTGTAACAATCGCCAACGTTCAAAATAACTCGTAAAGTTGGCAACTCCAATTTCGCATGTGTCGTATGCACTGCAATTACATGCTTCGTTTCATTAATGTCGCCAATAGGTTGCGATAATACATAAGTACCTTGATTGCTTTATCAACATCTTCTTTCGAAGCCTCTAGAGCAACAGCCGCCAATCGGTGTTCCATGGACCACTGGTTGTTCGTTAAAAAAATTGTTCATGCTATACTGTTATTTAAATTTTTATAAAGGTTCAGTTTCAAAATCGACGGTTAACAAAATGTATTTTAAAATATGGATTACATTTATAAAAAACTTAGCTAATCTCAAATTGAACAGCAAGATTAGTAATCTCAGTTTAGCGAATTTTAGCTAATTTTGCATGTATATCTAGGAACATTTTTTAAAAGTGAGGGTAGTCAACAATGATAAATTGACGGCGTTGCAATTGTTTTTGACACATTTTAAGGTGTTTGCAGATATTGTTTTATGTTGCTGATTTGTCTTTGTTTTTCAGATGTTTCTTTTCTGCAATATGGAAATGTAAGAGGAGAAGTAAATAAGTCACAATATAGTTGTAATGGTTATAGTTACCAATCACATTAGTTGTCATACCAAATATAAATTATACATTTAGTAGTACATGATGTTTCCAAAATTGGTGATAGCTATTTTAGGGTCTGAAGTCAAGTGAAGATTTTAAAGTTTTTAAGCATTTTCACATGCAGTAACTGAAGAAAAGGAATTTTTGGAACTACTTTGACATAGGAGTACAACGCGCCAAGCGCTGTTTGGCGTTAAATCTTAATCGCGCCAAGCAGCTGTAGTTGTTGAGCTAGGTGGGATACAACATGACGGCCTAGCGGTAACAAACTGTCAAGAAAATAACTGTAGTAAACATATTTCAAATGAAGAATATAGGAATAGATTAAAAATAACTAATATCAATCAATAATGAATATAAATGCAATATATAAGGACAATTATACATACTAATAATTGTATTATGCAATGCATTATATATATTATTATCATGAAGTATACTTTAATAGTAAATATGATATATAATATTCATATAGTTTTTATATAATAATAATATATATAAATAATAATATAATACATAATTTAATGGTAATTATATATAGTATTCATATAATATGCAATTATTATACATAATAATGATCATATAACAGTGAAAACTATAAATAAATAAGTAACGTTTGTAATATTTATAAATAAATAAAATAAAAAAATAATTTTTATAAATAAACAAAATAAAAGAATAATTATTATAAATAATTAATATAATATATTAATTATTATATATAATAATTGTTCTTTTATAATATATTTTAAATAAAATAATTTCATAATATATATTAAAATAATAATGAATAACAAGTAATAAGTGCTGATAACTTGCAATATTCCAAAAACTGTGAGCTCCTTTAATAAGTTCCATCGAACAAGGATCGTTCAAAACAGCATTATTAAAAAGTAAAATTAAGTGGGAATGCGAAATTTATAGTAATAACTAAAAGCGCAGCGCTCATTCTTTTAAAAAAAATATCCTGGTACTCACCAATGATATTAGAAATATCCATATTCGAAAATAGCACAAAAAATACAACAGAAGACTGAAATAGTAGCTTGAAGAACAAATGCTATGGAAATGGTTAAATTTTTAAAGAAATAGAATTAAAATCGTCTGAAATTTATAGTGTTACTTCGAAAGGAAAATAATAAAAATTAACTCTAATACACGTTATCCCCATAGCAACGACATTATCATACGATAATAATATCAAGGTTACAATATTGTAATGTTAGAGCCAATATTGGCAAACATAAACAAAGACGCGCGCGTATGCCATTTCTATATCAAATAAATACCGAACTTTTTTATGTATGTAACACTTTTTTTTTCACTTTTTTTAATTTTTTAATATTTTACCAAAGTTTTTAATAATAATATTTTTATTTAATTATAATATATTAAATGTTTATTTAAATCGTTGCTTATGAATTGTGATAATTTAAAACACTTTTATATATGCGATCATGTTTATGGAAGTTTTAAATAAAACTAAATTTTATTCTAGTGGAAAATTGATACACTTTCAGCAATTTTTTCTTTATTATCACACTCCCAATAATTTATAACATGTTTCAGAAGCCCATGTATTAGCATAAACGATATATTTTCCTCTAATGGTAGTTTTTTGGCACATTCAAGTTTTTTACCATAAACAATCTTCTGAAGGGTATAATAAAATTAGCTTGGATTTTTATCGACCCGATTAGCTCTGATTATAGAACACTTTTTCGAAGATAAGTGCCAAATTCAAGAGTGCGTGGTGCTTTTAACTTAATTTACGAGGATATAAAGCAGTTGACTAATGATATTATAAGCAAAAATAAGAAAAATATGTGCGAAATTTTGAAACAATTAATCTCTGTGCATTAAAACCTGCTTCACACACAAAATAAACTAGCATCTGTCTGTGCTACATAGTTAATTTAATTGTTCAAAACATTTTTTTCTCTGATGCAACGAAAAATAAACATATGATTAATAATTGTTAGACAATAACTACAAGGAAAGTAACAATGATGAAACTGATTTTTTTAAAGAAAGAAGTACAATTATTCATATCTTTTACAATCTTTTTTACGATGTATAAACTAAGGCGTAAACAGTAGATTTTAGAAATGTCGTTCACACACAGTTACTAATGAATGGTATTATGCTTAGCAACTAATTATTAAGATATTAATTATTCTTCATAACAAAGATGTCATTTTCATTCATAAATAGGAAAATTAATAGGAACGGTTACTAAATTGGCGATAAAACTGCTTAAAAAAATTAAAAAACACATGCATATACGTCCCTCCAAACTTTGTTGTGAGAAATATCTTACACAAATAATTTAATTACATTTCTTTATGTCATTCAGTTTCCATAAAGAAATACGTGCAATTAATATATTTTTTTAAATAAAACAAAAGATTTTGATTTAAACATTTAACATTTTAAACACAAGTTATACATGAATGCTATGAATTTATGAATATCAAAAGTGTTATGAATATTTAGAATAGTTATTAATTTTTAAGTTATGTTTAATATATATAATTATTTTGAAAATTCATTTGCATATACATTGTCAATATATTTATGTATACACTCATGGAAAAAAAATTAGTGCACCCAGAAATAATTGCGGGATCGTTACGAAACTTAGCATGAAGGTACATGTAGGGGAGATATGCAAATGATTAGAAATGTAGAGTGATTGCGCATTACGTATAGCCGGTAGAGGGCGTTTAACGTCGTTCTCCGTGGAGTATAAAACAGGTAACCAAAGTTTGAAAGGGTAACAATTCAGATAGAATGAGAAAAAAAAATTAATTTTTTCAAAATTTAATTAACACATTGAATAATTTTAAGCAAAACGCAAATTAAAATCCAAGGAAAGAACAATATAGCAAATAAAATAGTAAAAATAAATAAATAAAAATGGTTAAATTTCTATTTAATTAAATATTAAATATATAAATTTTATAAATTAAATATTTATCTATTCACTGATAGACAAACCTGGTATTTTCCCAGGTTTGTCTATCAGTCAATAGATAAATATTATTTAAGTCAAATACGGTACATAAATATACCTGCTCCTTACCATCTTCATTGGGTACTAACAATGTATGACTATATGTTATTTTTAAATTAGTAATTCCAAAATGCTAGTGTTATCTTTATGATTGTGTTAAAAATATTCTTATAAACCTCTTATTTTAATATAAAAAGATTAGGACTGGAGTTTCTAAGAGGGATGAGTTTTATCTTTTATAAACCCCTAACCCATCTTTGGAAACCTATTTCCGTAAATCCTGTTCTTAGAGGATCTCTACTCAATAAAAGAAACATGCTAGCAAAATTTCAATTCCTTACGTCTAACTGCCTTAAAACGGGATATTTATGTGACTCCCCCTTAACTTCTTTGGGGATCCATTTTCACAAAACCCATTCTTGGGGTGTCTCTACTCTTCTAAAGAAACATGCCTATGAAATTTCATGTCTATAGAGCTAATAAAATTCGCAACCTCTTTTTAGGTCGAGTTTTGAAAATTCCGTTCTTAGCAGATCGCTATTCAGAAAGTAAACATGCCTGGCAAATTTCAAGACTTAGAAGATCTCCTGATGAGTAAGCAAAAGAGATTTTCTCCGACATATAGTAATACAAGATGCGACACAAAAAACGAGACTAAAAGCCGTATCACGCACATACACGTTTCAAGCAACTTTTCGTCTAATTCAGGCAATTTTTACTCAGTTGCCATAGCAACGGCTTAGGAGCAACTTTTGCTATTGAGCTCAAAAAGTTGTTCCAAATAAAAGTTGCTGGAAATTTCAGCCAATGGAGTTCTTCGGCACACAAGATATCGACTTCGATTTCATCAAACACATCAGATATGCCGTATAATATTTTAATGGTGTATAATATTTTAACGGCGTATAATATTTTAAATAGGATGGTGCTCCATTTATGTTTACACTTACTAACAAAAGCCCGAACCAAATAAAGGAAATAATTTTGGATGTTCGATTTCCGAAGCAGAAAAATCGGCGAGTAACTTTTCAATGTGGAGATAGAGCGCGGATGATGTCAGAGCATGTCGTTTTGCTTACGGCAAAACTTCCCCCTCAGATTAGGCCAAAAATTGGACAAAAATTGCATAAAAAATGTACGTGTATTACGGCCTTAAGCGTGTAGTTTGAAAAAATAGTGGAGTTGGCAACAACTGTTTTGATGACGTTTTTCCACACCCCTTTTCTATCCGTATAGCCAGTTTCACCCTAACCGATCAAGCCAGCTAGGAGCACTGCTTCATTGAGTGAACACATGCAACTGCATTCTGCCAGAAAAATGTCGACTCAACATCAAATTTCTTGTGAAAGTTAAGAAAGCAACGAAAGCATTTCAAGTATTAACCGAGGTTCCCCGAAATGAAACTTTGTCTCGCGCATATGTGTTTGAATGGCATAAGTGATTTCAGGTGGAAGGGACAGTGTGAAAGATGATGAACGTACTGGGCGACCAAGGTAAGTGATTACAGACCAAAATGTTGCCAAAATTCGTGATATAAGTGGGTTCCCAGTTTTATCAGTGGTCAGACTGTTGATCAACACAACCACAGTGTAGTAATCGAAAGACTTCGTGAAAAAATTAGGGAAAAAAAGGTCAGAATTGGGAAATGATTGATGGCTGTCACACCAAGACCAATACACCCGCTCATATTGCCCTATTTGTTAAGCAGATTCTGACCAGAAAAACATTTCTGCAATGGGGCATCCACCTTATTCACCTGATTTGGCCTCATACGAATTTTTATATGTCTTACAATTAAATTTGACTTAAAGGGAGCCAGTTTTACCACAGTTGAAGAGGTTCATCCAAAAACTTAGAATCTCCTGCTGGGCCTACCAAAAACTTATTTCCAGAATGGTAATGACAGTACCAAACCAGAATAGTGTGAATGCTGAAGGGAACTACTAAGGTGATGATGTCATGGAGAACTGGTTCTGTACGTATAATGATTTATTGGACCAGTCTCATTTTTCTTGTGTTAGACCTCATATAGTTATAGCATGTATTCATGTATAAATATATGCATATGTGTGCATTCTATCATGTATATCTACAAAAACTGAACAAAATTGGATTATACTGAATATTTAAAATTGATTTATTCACTTACAATATCTTAGTGAAAACCAGAACAACTTGAAATTACTGAATTATAGTGATTTGCTTTTGTTACTTAATTCGTAAAGGCTTCCATGTTCTGCTGTATTAAATCACTAAAAGCAATTCCTAATATCTGAAACAAGAGGAAACCATGCTCAAATTTACACCAGATTAAGGCTGAAGCAATTTTCTCTGGGGTAAAGGTACCACACCCTCTTTTATAGTTTCATGTTACGCAAATAAATCTACCTAGACCATTAATATAACCATTTCTCATGAAATATTAAACCATACTCACACCATAAGCAGAATACAAATATTTCAAACCGGGAGAGATGTATTTAATTTTACTGCAGATGTACAATGCCAAGAGAGATTGAATTCGAGATGAATTTCGAACTTTCACAACTGATCTGTGTACAAATGAGTGAGGCTCACTCATTTCAGTCACCGGAAATCAATTATTGTGTGAACATTTCATTAAATTTCGAAATGTAACGGGGTGATATATATTCCCGGAACATGTTTCTTGACACCTAATGAATCTCAAATTATTTCCGAAATGGAATGAAATTAGATTTCATTATAAATTTATCAAACCAACTGAAGGACAATTCGACGAAGATCATGGGTAAATGAAATATATAATTTCAATTTTGGGTGCATGCTTTGTTTCGTTTTGTTGTGTTAATGTACTGTTTTAATAATGAAATAATGAACTATATATAATGAAGTAATTGGCTATATATAAGTTTCTAAGGATCATTAAATACATTTACGTATCCTTTCAATTATATACTGTGCGAGCGTAAGTAATGAATTTAGATTATCAGTCTACAACATTTAAATTAATTGCTGTATTATTTTAAATTTTAAATTTGTATTATATAACAAGTACATACTAACAATATTACGTTACATTCTATATAAAATTCAAGTTATAATGAAAATGAGCAAGCATTGTCGAATTTCTGTGTCGGGATTAATTTTGATTAATTCTACTTTAGATATGTTTAACGTTTTCCAAATATAATAATACAGAAAACAGTAAAACCATTGCCGACCATTTATAAACGACTTAAATGTAAGAAATGTGCTACTGATTTTAAGTTATCCACAGATTCTAACCGGACATGGAAATATTAAAAGCTATTTGTATAGATTTAATGTATTTGGTAGAGTGATATTTGTTCTTGTGGTCAGGGTGCTGAAACCGCGGAACATGTATTGTTGTATTGTAAACTTTATTTTTGTAAAAGAGAAAAATTTTTTTAAAAAAAGAGTTGAAGTCTTTAGGTATTTCCTGACCCCCTGTTTTGACTTTGTTGGCCAATTGTATTGAAAGCCTAAATGTGTTCTGAAAATTTTTTTTGCTGTGTAGATTTTTAAAGTTTTATTAGTACCTCCCTTGTTTATATTTGAGCATTTCCACCCTTCCTTTTTAATCTATATTCTGTCTTAAATGTTTTTTTCAAATTTTGTTTTCAGTAATGTAATTGTGTTTCCACTTACGTCTGTAACCCCCATGTTATGCAATGTGGAGCAAGAGGAGTTTGGAAAATAAATAAATAAAAAAAAAATTTAATTACAAATTTCATCTCTCCATCCTCACTATACAGTAAAGATGTATTGAATTTAAAAATACTATACTTTGACGCTAAAGCTACAAACAACTAATCTCTTAAGGGCCACCTGCGTATATAAACGTCTCGTTTAGACCGAGCGGTAAATGCCCCGGATGTATATATACGTCTCTCCACACAGAGTACGATATTTTCTGTGCACTACTATCCATAAAATTATTCCGAAGGCTTTGGAATATAATAAAATAACCTAGACAGTGTTTGTGTAGGATTTACTTATTTCAGAGGATTTGCTTATTTATGTCTTTTCAATCCCCTTCCCCCAATACATCACATACGCGTGGCTACTTGAAAAACGGTGGCATTAGAGAGCGAATCGCTTAAATTTTAATCGTCAGTTAAAGGATTAATTATAAACCGTACTAATTATCAAGGCAAGTATATAATTTTATATATCACGTGCCCATGGAGTCACTGGTAATTATTAAATTTATTCTTAACATAGTATTGTTAAATTAATCATAAAATACTTTATGCAGCATACTAACACATTTACTGATATAAGGTATTATGTCAGTGTAAATGTGTATTTTATATTTTTATTCATCAAAATGTATTCTGCATCTTTACTTTTAAAAAAATGGATAATTTTTTGTAGTCTTTTGTTTTTGATTTTTCAATATGTTTGCGCCCCCCTCGTAGTTATCAAGACCCCCTGGCTTGGTGCGCCCCTCAGTTTGAGAAAAACGCTGAGTTATAAAAAAAAAATTGTTTCAGATTTTACCAAAATAATTAACTTAAAAATATTATACATTAAATCTGCTTGCAATTGTACTCAGAACTCTTAAAGAATATTTCAGTCTGAAAATAGAAATAGTAAGGATATTCAATTCCTCGCTTTGTAAAAAGAAAAGAAAACGCGACCAGATTATCCATCGATCTCTTTTTCTAAGCATTCATTATCTGTCAATGAAAGATCCCGGTGACTGCTTTCAGACAGTTCGAAAATGAAAAGAAAAGGAAAAACGAATTCCTCTCTCTCTAAGGTAGTAATTAGATCTAAGAGGACTTTTATTTGACCTGAGGTCTCACAAAGATTTCTCAAGTCATTTATCCACGACTTCTTTTACCCACACAACTTAAAAAAGAAATTATCTTTGCATTGATATTTTTCTGATTTAAACACGAGTGTCTCTTGGAAAAAAAATACACTTTTAAGATTTTATACCTTAGAACAGAAACAAAATAAAAAGAAAGACGCATTTATAAAGTTTGAAAAACTGCATTGTTGCAGGATTGTATCATTCGTTACGAGAGATTATAAAAAGTCACGAATTCGATTCTTAATGCTATTAAAAACTCATTGAATGAAATAATTTTGCTTAATTCAGTACTTGAAACTTAAGAGAACCTAAAATTTTATCAGCGCTTTGTATAATATTTCTGAAGGTCATTCCTTGTTCTGTTGTTATTATTCTCCATAAAACAATACAATACAAAACTACAAGATGTATCGCTTATTAACCTCTAGAAAGCTTTGATATAAATAATGTTACGTATATCGGGGCTCACTAATTCTATTCTATGAGTCTTAAAAATCAAACAGTTTGTTAAGAGGGATGAAATTTATTGCAGAATATGTGTATAATGGCAAAATTCACAAATAAATCCCAAAAGGTCTTCGATGGCAGTGGATGGCAGTCTAATTTTGAGCATCTGGACCGATACTCAGTCCTGAATCCCATATCTTAAAGTCTTTGATGTGGGCCTTGGCTTTCGTTAAAGTTCTCAGTCTGCGGAGTAGCATGCTGGCTATTGGCTGCGACGGTGGAATCCGGGAGGCGGGGCTTATGGTGGTCTTCATATCGTGGAAATTTTGGCATTGCTGAGAGCCAAGTGGGTGTCTCTCATTGGTTGGAAGTGGAAGTGAATATAGCCTCTGTCTGGCTGCCCATGAGGGATATTTAAGGTATCAGACTACGTTCGGAACCGCGATTTAAAAAGGCATAAATGGATTTATAATTTATGTCACTTAGATAGACTAATATATAAAATTGTACATTTGAAAAAATAAATCATTTTGGCAAAAATTAACTTAGGATAATCTTTTTTAAAATGTTCTCCTTTTGTTAAAAGTGCTTCTATTATAATAATATTTTGCCTGTATGTAGCTCAGATCTCTTTACAAAGGCTTAACTATGATTTTTGAAAAATTCTCATTATTTTCAGAGTTACAACCAATTGAAATAATTATCGGGTTTTTTTTCTTAAAATTGTTCCCCTCTGTTGTCTTAAAATATGGATAAACCCACTTCTAATATATATATTTCAAAAATTCTAGTTGAGCCTCTGTAGAGATGTCTGAGCTACATACAGGTAAAGTATTATTATAATAGAAGCATTTTTCACAAACGGAGAACATTTTGAAAAAAATTATTCTGAGCTAATTTTTTGCCGAAATATTGTATTTAAATAATTTTTTTGTCCAAATGCCCTTAAAACAATTGTATACATGTGTTCTAATCTAAGTGACACTAAATATGAAAATTATCCATTTATGCGCTTTTGCAAAATCGCGGTTCTGAACGTAGTCGGATACCTTAATATTAGAAAATAGAAAGTGAGATACGCTTGTCCAGTGGGGTAAAATTAAGAAAAAATAAATAAAAAAAAGTAATTTAAAGAAAAATAAATAAAAGAATCAAAATTTCTAGCGTGCAATATTTACAAAATTATTGCTAGAACAAAAATTAAGGCGGGTTGTATAAATCCAGTAAGGTTCTCCTCGACCTTTTGGTATTATTGTTACAATTATAAGCAGTTAAATTGATCATATATAAGTTATCAGCGCTGAGATACAGCTACGAGTGTCTGAAAATACATATTCATAAAGATTGATTTGCAAGCGATCGTTGATCTTAACAACTGAAGTTTTCAACGGCTGAAGTAATACTAACTCAGTTTCAGAGAGCAACTCTTATTAAGAGTCTGTGCGGCTGGTATCATCATTTGGCATAAACAAGCATAGATTGTGTCACGGCATAGAAGAATGGCCATTTTCACAATAATAATTTAAGGGACGGCTTTGCTTGCGATTATTACAATTTTACGTTAGAAAGTAATATTAACGTATTAAACATCCAGATACAAATTATTTACACTATTTTTAATATAAATTACACAAAATTCGTAACAGTAATTTTTTTTCAATTTTGTTTTTTAACTATTTAATCCATTTCTGTTGGGAAGACTTTGAAGTATTCATTTGAGAATAAGTAAAATAAAGAATGAAGCTCTTAAAAAAATACTTTAAAAGAATATGTAAACATATTTTTAGAATATTACCAGAACTATTCAACCAAAATTAAGCACTGCATTAAATTTTAACCATGGTTCAGTAAAGAAAGTGACTCTATTTTCCTCATAAACGCTACAAGGGAATTTTTAGACAATGGCCTTCGCATCGATCATCACTGATTATGAAACTCACAACCGTAACTATGACTACATCTGGCCCTCAGAGGAAAGTAGAAAGGAAAAATACTTTTGATTTATGAAAGAAAAGATAAAATGCATATAATGGAAACAATTAACTTTAATGAAATGAATCTAATTGTGTGAGGGGGTGTAAGAGATTGGGAAGTAGGAGAAAATATTCAAATTGTGTTATACGCTCTGTTTCAAAGAATAAATCCTAGTTATAATGTATTTTTAACACCCTAACTGCTGTTTATAAGTTACACTCTTCAGTGCCACCGTTTTTCACATAGGCGCGCAAATGCGATTGGGTGGGAGAAACGGTACAAATAAGCAAATTCTTTTCTGAAATATGTAAATCCTTCGGAAACACTGTTAAGGTCATTTTTTAGCATTCAAAGCCTTCGGAATAGTTTTACCATAACAAAGAAAGAAGATAATTCGTATTTTGGAAAGACGTATATATACGTCTGGGACACCACGTACGGATTGAGAGAGACAGATATATATGCCGGCGGCATTTAAGGATTAACAAACTCCACTTTTCTACAAGAATTCGTGAAACGCTCATAAATTTCTTTTCTTTTTCCTTATCTGACATATGCCAAAATTATGTAATATCAAAACACTTTTCAGAAAAACTACTTTCTAGGAATTTAAATGAAGTAAGTAACGTAATAAAAGTTAAGAAATTTAAATAAAAAAAATTATATATAAGGTGTGCATAAAAATAATATTTAGAATGGACAGAAATTGCATAGTGTTCAATTTTAAGCAGTGGTGTATTTGGAACAGAAGGTCTTCGATGGATTTGTCAATGTTCGACGCTCAAACTACGATGAAGAATAAAAGTCAAGAAGAAAAAGAACACAAGCAAAATGTGACGAAAATAGTTTGATAATTAAAGAAAGATTTCAAGAAAACACTCAATTGAATATTTTTCTGGGAATTGTACTCAGAAGTTATCAGGTGTGCTGCAAGAGAACGAGAAATTTTCTTTGAAATTATTATTCAATGAAACAAAACTAATTATTAAGATGATGAAAAAATCATCAACATTAAATCGGGGGTATTACCTGGATCAATAATAGCTAAAATGTAAAGTTAAACAAAAATAAAATTTCATTATTTTCATATTTTTATAGCTCAATTTTATAACTTAGTACCAGAATTTTAACACTTCGAACTGAAGTCCTTTTTAAAATAAAGTTACAAGACTTTTCTTATAAGTCAAGCAGTAAATGATAGAGCAGCGAAAGGAACTGAGTATAGTGTGTTTCTTTACAAATAAAGTTTTAGAGACTTTTAAAAGAACTCCAAGAAAATAGTTTTCTTCCTCTAGGCAACACATTCTGAAGAATAAAATAAAAAAAAATCAGTTCATTGACCCCTTTTTCTTTCATTTTCTTTCTAAAAACACAGCTCAATGGACTGCAGATTTATTGGATTAAAAAAGCAAGAAAGAAATGATAGATGAATCATGTGACGCATCACTTCCAAGAGTATTAAAATAAGAAATACATACATATAAAAAGTCATTTTTAAGGACTTTTTTTTAAATAAGAATTCTTTATAAGAAAATATAAAATGGTCTGATTTAGTTTTCTTTCTTTAAAAACAGTCTGTTTAATTTACACTATTATAATACTCCCTCTTCCAGTCGTAATACGAATAGACTGAAGTCTTTTCCCAATGAATAACAACATAAAAAGAGGAAATTATGTCATTTGAAAACTTGTACTACAAAAAAAATTTTTTGTGCATTGCATAGAAAAAGGAAGTAGATTCTAAAAAAACCCATTTCAATCAGAACTAATATTTATCCTTTTAGATATAAACATTTAACAGAATTACAAAAGGAAGACAGCAGCTGTGTGTGTGTGTTTTATTTCGATTGAAAGGGGTGTCAGGGGTGTTAATTTTGTCTCGGGAGCTAAAAATATAAACAATTTGCGATTAGATGCGATTCTTTGAAGTTAAAATTAAGTAATTCGACTATTTTACACATAATTTACAAAGGAATAAAGGTTTCAAAAAGTATGAAATGTCTAAAATATAATCATAATTTTAAAAATTATAAGCATATGAAAAAAAAAACATTTCTTTAAGAAATATTAATTAAGTTTAACAGACACTAGTAAATATAAATTCTCAATTTATTGCCAATAATCCGCATACGGTTAAACTAAATATAATTAAATTAATTGTTACATTTTTGGGAAGCGTTCATTTAAAATAGGTAGAAAGGGAATAGGAGTTTCTGTGAATGCTGCCAAAATAATTATAAGTATAACAAAAACTCAAAATGATTAATTACAAGGGACATATAAATATCATTAAACTGTCATTTACTATCAAATCTGATGTCTGCATATGTCATATAAAGAATTTAATTACTCTAATAAGTTAACTGACACATGAAACTAGAAGAATTACTATGAAGAATTAATAACTATGAGAGAAAAATTAGAAATAATACAAAATAGAAATAGGGGAAAAAATCTCTTTTGTGTCTATTCATACCACAATGCAGAAATTAACAATGCCACACAAAAAGCTCATTCATTTAAAGGTACAGACGCTGCGCATTGTAAATTGTAAATGATAAATGAGTCATCAGCGATATTTTTAAAAGCATAGTTTAACAATAGTTCTCCTGAAAAGATAAAAATGTTTATAATGAAAGAGAAAATGCGACAGTACATTCACAATTTATTCATGATATCAACAGAATGCCCTATTTCCTCCTTTCTCGACTTAGCAAATAGGAGTAATTAGTAATAATTTAGTATATATATATATATATATTAGTTTGGGGAAAAGAAATCCATTATTTTTAATGAAATTCAAGACTTTATTTAACATGTTTCGGATTGACCGATTTGTGTCAAATATGCACCGTTTTGTTGTATAATTTGTGTCCATTTTAAAGGTAGTTTCATAATGCATCTCTCATAGAAGTCTTGGTCTTTATTGGCGAAACACTCTAGTAATCGATTTTCACAATCTTTCTTGATCCCAATTTCTTATCACTCAGGAAGTTCTGCAAAGCAAGAAAAAGGTAATAATCATTTGGTCCCAAGTCCAGACTATATGGTGGATGCATTCAAAACTTCCCAAACAAGTTTCTAGAATTTCTTGCGAGTCACTACAGACTTGTGTGGCCTGGCGTTGTCCTGATGGAACATAACAACTCTTTTGTCGGCCAATTCTGGCCGTTTCTGGTCAATCGCTAGCTACAGATTGTCCAATTGTTGACAGTAGAGATCTGAATGTAGTTTTTGGCCATACGGAAGCAACTCATAATAAATTATTCCTTTCCAGTCCCATCAAATACACAGTAGAACCTTCCTGGCCGTTAGTCCTGGTTTGGCCTCTGTCATCACATCACGATCGTTTTCACACAATATTGTCGTATGTGATCCATTTCTCATCCCCAGTCACCATCCGCTTAAGAAATGGGTCGATTTCATTCCGTTTGGCCAAGGCTTCGCAGATGGAAATTCGGTCCATCTCGTTTTTATGGTGTGAATTGGTGTGCACCCAAACATCGAGCTTCTTTTTGAATCCAACTTTGCGCAAATGGTTTAAAACTGTTTTATGGTCGATCTTTAACTCCTGGGGAATGCTACGACTACTAACATGCCGGTCAATTTTGGTTATTTCTGTGGTTTTATCGACATTTTCGACGACGGGCCTGCCTGTGCGAGGTGCATCTTTAACATCAAAAATGCCTGAACGGAATTGACGAAACCAAAATTGCACGTAATTAGCTGTTACAGTATCGGCACCATAAATACCATTCACAATTTCAGCCGAATGGCTTACATTTTCGCCTTTAATAATGAAAAACTGTAAAATGTACCGAATGTTCTCTTTGTTGACTTCCATTTTAACATCTGTAACTCACAACTGAATGGACCAAAGAATAAACAGCAAATACATTTTTTTTTGTGTGAAATGTCACCTCAACAACGAGTATAAATTTGAAATTGTTTGATCGGTACTTCCCGAGATATAGACACTGCAGCCATCTACCGAAAACATAATGGATTTCTTTTCCCCCAACCTAATATATATATATTTATACAATTTGAATACATTAAAAGATACAAAAGAAAATATTACCCTACTAAGGTTGGAGAACAAAATAATATGCAAGAATTTGAGATACTGAGCAATTAAAATGATACAGACCGAAAGAGTCATCGGACTGTCATAGATTTAGGAAAGTGAAATAGGGTTAAGCATTTCTTTATGGATCCAGCCTTCCAGCAGAAATTTTCGACATAATAATAAAATAATAATAAAAAAAACAGAACCCTATTGAAAAGAAAGGTAAATAGTAATTAACGCTGAAAAAAGATTGAAACAATTAAAATTTGTCTTTATTTAAAAAACCAGTATTTTATGAAAAAATAGAATTTTATTTCTAAAAAAATGACTTCGCGACATAATTTGCTATATCCATTATTCTATTTCTGATTGATAAGTAAAATTTAATTGACAATACTTAATCACGCATGTTCCTCTAATTTCATATTTTTTTTAAAAAAATTGTAAAATCATAAGTTTTTGAATCTTTGTACTTACCAAATATAAATGATAGACCCAACTGATATTTTTTTAGATTTATTTAACTATATTATTTAAATCAGTTTTATGCAGTTTTAATCAAATGCAATGCTCTTAAAAATTCATTAATTTATAAAAACAAATCTTCTATTTTGATACATATTTATCTGTGTGGTGGAAGAAATATTTACTTTCCACTCATACTCAAAACATAATCCGGATACCTTCAGACTAAATAATACAACTGCTATTCATTTATTTTGTGTATTTGAATGTATACTCTACATTCAACACTCAATCACTTCCGATTAATACATCAAACACTTTAAGCATTCTAACTGTACACAGAAAACTGATAAATCAAACATGGCCGCCTGAATTTATGTTTACTCCAAAGGGTGCCGAGTACAGATTTCAAGCCAGTTTGGCGTGGAATTTCAAACATTCATTCGGTAGATGCCTGATTGATTGTCACTCTCAATCAATCGAAAACGCCGTAAATCTAATTAGAACTCGAACATTCATTAAAATATGAAACGCCAAGAGCAAACGTGTGATCGCAACATATGTGTGCACAACACCAAATGAATCTTTCTCGCGAACATTAAACTCCTAAATAAAACTTAATTTAATTTTCAACTTAGTTTAGATTTGAAATTGGAGAACATGAAACATATGGTTAAACCTTGTCTCAGAGATTAGAAAATTGTAGCAATGTTGAAAATTTGCAGGATCAATGCAAATATTTAGTTTCTCTATAATTATTGTATGTATATCTTACGTTTTCTGGAATTATAACTTTCAGAAAAACTGTTATTTGAAGTGTACGTGGAATACATGTCTCTAAATCCTTGGAACGTTTTCGTTATAGCATTTTCTAAGCAACCATTCTGGAAATCATTTCGAATTTATTTTCTTGAAGACTAATACATGGTGAAATAATTTATATAATGCTTTGACTAGATACAATGTAAAACAAACTTTTGAGATCTTGTATTATGAAGTATGTAATATATAATAAAAATGTTTTATGATTAAAATGAAAGTGTAACTCTTTAAGCGTAGTCATTTTTTTATCCAAAATATTGAAAGGAAAAAAAGATACATTATTTGTGTTGCATATAACTAAGCATAATACATAACTGGATGTATAAATGGAACTATTTAATTTTAATTTCCCATTTTAAAGTGTCCTCTCACTATTTTTCAATTGTAGAACACAAAAACCTCTAAGTACCCTCCAACATGCTATGAAGAATGTTTCATGTTATCTTAAAAGAATTTATCTCGTTCTTACAAAAAAAAATATTTTTCTACCTATTTTTCAGACGGTTGAGGATTTTGTATGTGTGTACATATATTGCATACGCAATTTGAATCATGGCTAAGTTTTACATTGTAATGGGGAAGAAATAGTATCGGCTTTGTTGCATAATCTTTCTATTTTCATTTCTCCTCAAAAAAAAAAATGCATGTTGTCTTGATAATCTCTGTATTTTAGCAAATATTTTTTTAAAAATATAAATACCTTCCTTCTATTAAAAATTCCCGCCTTCACCACAAAGAATATTCCAGATGGAAGGTTTTTCAGTACCAAAGAAAAGTGCATTTAAAAAACCCACTATCACTAATAATTTCATTAGTAGAATTAAAAATATGTGCAATATTTTTTTTAAACAAAAAGTGCATGGTACAGCGTACGGACATACTGGTTGTGGCAAGCTTTTCGTTGTCCCGAAAGGTGTACGGGCAAACCACTTTAGGGTTGAAAATATCATAAATATATTCTGATATTTTTAAAAAAAGCTTAATATATTTAATTTAACTTGAAATGATACCGAAAATTCAACTCTCATCACTTAATTATGTCTTGAAAATTCGACTTCAAAAGAAATCGTTAAATGAAAGGATATGACTTTATATCGATATGCATTTTTAGTCATTTCGAATACATTTGCATAAAACGAATTGAATTCATTTTTTTACTGTTAATCAAATTATTATATTCTATTTGATGTCACTCCACTTGAAATTTGTGACTTCCACATTTTATAATACAGTTAACAGAATAATACTTTCGCATATTTCAGTAATCAATATGTGATAATACAAATGATTTTCATATTGTGCTTAGTTCAAAATATCAGACAAAGAAGAGTCTTTATATTGTTCCACAAATTGCAAAGCAGCTTTTCTGGAACGAGTATGAAACTACTGTACTGAAACATTGTGGAAATATTGTTTAAAATAAATATTACTTAAAAAGTAGCATATAAAGACACAATAGTGTTTTTTTCACCTAAACTCAGCATAGCAGTTTCAACTCAAAAAAAAAAAAAAAAAGAAAGAAAAGAAAGAAAAGAAAACATCTCTCGAAGTGAATCAAATGTAATTATTTCATAAGCTATTTCAATGAACAAAAACATAAAGCCTCAGATAGACAAATCTTTTCAAGAACTCTTTCAGGATTATTTTAATATGTATGCCACATTCTTCACTGAGAAACTAATCTATTTTAGAATCGATCAATATTTCTGAAGATGCATCTCCAGTTTACCATCTGGCGAAGGTTTATATTGGTCTTGTCGACTGGCGCTTTTATGACAAAAAAGGGAAGATATATTTTTGCCACATTATATGATGGGACTTCACAGTAAATGGCAATCCTGACAAAGGTTCATTATTTTTACTTCGTCACAGAATAAACAAGATATGTTTGCTTTTTAATAACCTTTCTTTTAATTTCACCAGTAAGAAAAGAAATTTGTTTAAAAAATTCTAGAGGATTTTAGAATAAATGTATAAGAAATATATTCCAAAACTGATATGCAGTCGGACCTCTATACAATGAAGTCAAAAATTCCGGAAAAAAGTTCATTATACGGAAAATTAGTTATATAGAGGTTCATCTTTTAATATACTTTACACAAACCACATAAGACAAATTTTAAATTCATAAGCACTATACATCAAAAAAAGGAATTTTTAACACCTTTTTTAAAATTAATATATGATTATTTTACATATATTACCTATCAAAAAAGAAAGAAAGAAAAACTGCAAGAAAACAAGAAAAAGAATTCACTGTATTTTCAATATTAAGAAAATATTTTTATACAAAAATTAATAAATTTGAGGACATTTTTTATAATTTAAAGCATAAAAGTAATATTACACATACATTATTTTATAATTAGAACATGGGGACACGGGACAACTCCACTGAGGGTGAAAGAGAATATCGAAGGTGTTTCTAGTGAACTGGGCAATGGGGGTTCAGAGTTGTACTTCTTGTATGAAAAGTCCAGAAATCTATTGCTGTCTCCGAGTTAGGATTTAATAAAACCAGTTCAAGATTTATGACCATCAAAAAATGTTTAAAAGAGAGAATAAGTCGAAATGTCCAAAAAGTACTTCAAAAAAAGGGAGGAACAAAATTGAATCACAAAAGAAAAAGTTCTTTATATAGAAATGCACTTCGCTATAGAGAGATTATTTTACGAAGAAAATTGTGAAATGTTCAAGGTTCCAGGAAAAAGTTCGCTATAGAGAAAGATTCGTTATATAGAGGTTCGACTGTATTTATTTACATTGTATTTCACAAGGTGGATATACAATTAAAGTTATGTTTTTAAAATGCTGTAAAAGAGAACCACTGGCCAAAATGACTTAAATTTGAACTTAATATACTTGAAAAGGAGGAGACGGGGTATAGCATTAGAAAGAAAGTTACAAAGTGTATAGTATATAGCGCTGTGAGCGGCATGACGAAAGTGAATTCAGCTATAAGTGACATTTTGAGTCGAATTATGAAGGCTTCGGCAGTTGTTGCACTTTAAACCAACTGCATCGTTCAATGTGCATAACAGTTCCGAATTTTTGAAGAAAAAATATGACTTCTACCAGTTGTTGCACTGCTAGTGAAAAGTCCCTCTACTACGGCAAGGTTCGCTTTTTACTTGTTCTTGTGCAGAAACAGCAGAAAAAGCAACCATGAAAACGCCACTAAAATTTTTTCACACATCGTTCCCCTTCTTTAGGTATATATTTAAATCGAATTTGAAATCATCAGGGCAGTTGTTCTTTTTTAACATCCTTTTGAAAGTGGAACTTTAAATATAATCACCCTGTATATTTATGACTTATTTGATACAATAATTTAAAAATATGTTTCAGATGTAAAATATAATTTAAAACGCCCATCCATAGCTTTTTGTTTTAATTAATCCATGTCGGACAAAATTCCTTTTGCTAAATTTATTTTACAGTTATTTGTGGAAAACTTCAAAAAATGAAATTCTATAATTTGTGTATTTTTAGCTATTAGTATTGATTACTATTTACATCTCACGTCCATTTAAAAAAGCAATATGCAAAATTAAATGAAAATATACAATTGAAATTCAAAATTTTCTTGCGTTCCCTTTCTAAAAAGAGAGAAATCCTTTTTCGAATTCGATTCGCCATTTATCAGAATTTATATTCATGTCATTTTTATTCATCACCATCTTTTTTGAAACGGGGCTTTCGGTTCCAACAAATAGATGGATGCTTTTTGAATAAATATTTTCTGGAATGCGTAGATTATTAATATTTGCGAACTTAATAAATTATTCAAATGGTGAGTGAATAAGTCATGAATTTCAAGTAGATTTTGTATAAAAAAATGGAAAAAGGCTTCATGTATATTTACGTTAAGGTATGATGCAATAAAATAATTTTTTTCGAAACTTCATTATTGTCTTTATACGAGATTATGTGAAATTATTTTTCATCATTTTTGTGTTTGTCTAATGTGACAAAAACATCTAACATACTCGAAATGTTCTGAATATCTCTCTAAATTTACACATCTCATGTTATATGAAAACAAACTTCATTTAATAAATTCAATCTCTACTTCATACAGAAAAATTAATTACATGGATTAAATACAATATCTCAAACAACTCATTTTATACATTAAGTCTTTTAATCAGTCCGTTGCCATGGATACTAATGAAAATACCGTAACTTGAATGATATACTCTATAAGTAACATGATTATTATTACAGTAATTTAAGAACCATATTTTCCATAAATATGCATTATTTATGAGAAAAATGCATAGAATTTCTAAATTATGTTTTCAAAAGCATAATGGATAAGTGAAGAAAAGTGATGTAATTACAACTAACAATAACGTAGGATGTTGTCATAAATTTTATAAATTACGACGTTGCATTGATGCGAAATAAATAATTACATTGCATAAATGTTGAACAAATAAAAATATTGCTTAATGTATCCAATTACGTTCGGAGCCATGATTTTGAAAATGCATGTAAATGAACATTATTTTTATGTTTGTGGTCAGAATAAATATAGAAAATCGTCTTAAGAATATTAGTACAGTAAAAATTGTTCAAATGCAATTTTTTGGCAAAAAATGAAGACAGAATAGCATTTTTTCAAAATATTCTTCTATGGAAAAGGCTTTTAATATTATAATATATATATGTTACCTATATATAGCTAAGACTTCTATACAGAGCTTGAACAAAGATCTTCGAAAATTGACATTATTTTCAGAGTAAAGATAAATTGAGTAATATATAACCAATGTTTTTTTGTTAAAATTTCTCTATTCTAATGTATTAAAATGCGAATAAATTTACTCCTAAATAATATATTTCAAAAACCCTAGTTCAGGCTCAGTGTAGAAGTCTTAGCTATATATAGACAAAATATAGTTATTATCGAAGAATTTTCCATAAAAGGAGAATGTTTTAAAAATATGTCATTATTCCTTCATTTTCTCCAAAATAAAAAAGGCATTTAAGTAATTTTTTTCTTGTAATAATATTTCTAAAACAATTTTATGTGTATAGTCTAATTCAAGTGATACTAAATATCAAAGAACTTATTCATTTATACGCTTGATCAAAACTACATTCCAAACGTAGTCGGATACATTAAATGGGAATAAAATAAATCTTTAATGTAATTATAACGTAATATGGACTATTTTAATGTAGTACTGGCTATTCCTAATGTGACCACCGTAAAAGGATATAATAGATAACAGAATCAAAGTTATGACAAACATAATGCACAATTAAAAGTGAAATGATTGAAAATACAACCTTCTTTGAAGTGAGAAAGATTATGAAATCAATACTGAGTGTGATGCCACCACGGATGTTAATAACTCCTGCTGCATGTCTTCGAATTAAATAAAAAAGTGTTTCGACGTTTTGTTGGGGATATGACAGCCCATGTGATTCCACAAATATTTAAATTTGATCCAGATTCAGCAGTGAGTGTTGTATGCAGAACCACTGAAAAACATGTTATAAAGACGACAGATTACGAGAATAGGTAAGAAGGTCAACAAAAAAATGCAATTTAATGAATGATTTGATTAGATCTTTTTCTCCTTTTAAAGCATTATGAATACTGGGGACAGACTTCTCAATTGAATGACAATTATGACGCACGCATCAAACTGGCTCTCAACTCCCGAAAATCACATATGACACCACCGTTCTGACTCCGAGGCCTGACAGATTTACCATGAATCAACCTCAAGGCACACACAAACAGGCAAACTCTGAAGTTAAGATAAGACACAACAGGCTCCCAAACTTCAAAGACAGAATACTGGCTGGACATTGTATCGTTAATGCGTACTAGGAGAGATGTGGTAGAATCCAATACCACTTCAAAAAATAATATTCAGTACTGGAACAGTAAGGTAATACATACAAGCAGTTAAGCAACCTCTATAATTCACTCTCTCCAGATTCAATATCCACCATTTTGAACCAGGCAGAAGCGACAACAATCGCAGATAATAAGTTTATTAATGCCGTAATAAGTTTATAATGCCTATTTAAGTCACTCGAGGGCTATTGGTGACGGACACTTAAGCTGGTACCTCCCTTTCCTAACTTCCACACCACACCGAAGGGAGGACGTTTATAAGCCTCGACAGATTTAACGTGCAATAATCCTCTCTATAACACGGTTCTTCAGAGGCACTAAGCTTAAAGTAATGACTCGCCAGCTACGCTTCCGTCATATGGAACACTAGGCTATCGTTACAACAAGGTAATCACAGAAATGGATGCCTTGGATACTGCCTGTCAAATGATGTCAGAAAGTATATTCAAACGCTGCATTGCAAACAATGTCACAAAGTAAGAGTAAACTCCGATGATTATGTAACAGACTATATTTTTAATGGAATGCTTCTTGATGTGGGAAAAGCGATCCATCACTGTCATGGGAACAATATACCTTTCATCGCATGTAGTAATGCAACAAGGCTGGTGCAACCGATGACGTAGGTCAGTAAGCTTCACTTACATCCATCAATTTCAGATTCGCACCACTGTTGCTTAGTTACGACCGACATGTGAGATCATCGGTTTTTCAGGAGTATAATTTACATCTTTTATAAATGGTAATTCTTTTGCAGATAAATTCAGAAACGCTTACTACAGATGTTTCTGTACTTCCAATACTTCTTCAGTGTGTACTGAAACTGCTTAGATAACACACACTCGAAGAAAACAATTTCAGTAGTAGAAACCGTGTTGTTTTCACCCTTTATTGTTGCGCTTATCTTAGGCGCAACAGGTATAGTAAAACAATGGGTGTATGGTTGTGCTGAAACGTTTATGAGTCACATAACCTAACATAGTATATCTACAACAGAAATTTTACACAGTTTAGGAGCTCCCTTCGGGGTAAAGTACTGTCAGACCTCTATATAAAGAAGTCGTTAAATCCCGGGAAAAAGTTCTTTCTATGGAAAATTCGTTATATAGAGGTTTTTATCTTTCAATTTTCTTTATAGACCACATAAAACAAATCTTAAATTCATAAACACTATATATTGAAAAAAGTAATTATTCACACCTTTTTGTAAATTAATATATATTTATTTCATATATCTTATCTATAAAAAAGGAAAGAAAGAAAAAGTATAAGGACAGTTTCTTGACGCCTTTATCCACTTCCTGAATAATTAAATGTTTTTATTTGATGCTCAAGCACTTACGTTTTAACATTTTCAAGCTACGAGAAACGAAGCTACCAGGGTGACTGATCAACACTACAAATGAGCAGACTAGTTCAAGAACACGGGGTCACGAGACAACTCCACTGAAGTTGAAAGGATATCGAAGATGTTTACAGGAAGCTGAACAATGGGGGCTAAGAGTTGCACTTCTTGGATGAAACACCCAGAACTGTATTGCTCTCGGCAAGTTAGCCATCTAATAAAACCAGTTCAAGATTTATGACCGCCATAAAGTGTGTGAAAAGAGAGAATAACTTGAAAAGTACAGAAATACTTTAAAAATAGGAATCAAAATATTGAATCACAAGAGTAAATGTTCGTTACATAGAAAATGCACTTCGCTGTTGGGAGGTTATTTTACGAAGAAAATCGTGGAATGTTCTTGGTTCCATGAAAAAGTTCCCAATATAGAAAAATTTGCAATATAGAGGTTCGACTATATTTTGACTATACACCAGTGTGTAATATTTCCGTTTTTAGCCACTTCGTTTATATTAAATAACAAGTAATACAAAAAAGAAGTCAATTCCTACTTGGTCAACAAAGAAAATTTTTATTTTAGTTACTTTTCATTAAATAATTACAATTAATATAAACATGTATATACATATGACAGAATCACAATATTAACTAGCAAAACACTTTTAAATCAACATTATAAACTTTTTAATCGTATCAAATTTGGAATTAATTTCATAAAAGTTGAATAAAAAAAATTAAAGAATTTATTTTAAAACCAGTGTAAAAGGAATGCTAACGTCTAACTAGCATATGCATATTCAGTTTAAATTAAATCTTCATCACAAATTTCACAAAAACTGTTTTATCCAATGGGTATGCCCTCTAGAGGAATTAAATCGACTGAAATTTCTTTCTTAAACTATAATTAATTAATTTAATTTAATTAATGAATATTTGAAAAACTGTATTAACATCAAGTTTCATCCACTGCAAGTTTAAAAAAGTGTTTTTGAACTTGAGTGGATGAATAAAAAGTATTTTACTAATGATTGAAAATTTGAAACAAATATATAAATAAATATGTATAGGGAATGTGTGAAATAATAGTGAAAATTAAATAATATAAACGGTGTGATTTTTAAATTATTTGACAGCGGTTTCATTCTCTATATCTGTTTTAAGTATGAAAAACTACTGATATAAAATATGACTTAATATATACTACTTAAATACATGTAATAATTTTATGTAATCAAGGAAAAAAATAAATAGTGAAACAATTAAAAAAATAGAAAATTAATACATAGTATCTAACTTAAAACTGCATTATTTTAAATGCATTAAATATAGCTTCTTCACTGAACTCTTAAATTAAAATTATTTTGCTTTTATCACCACCTATTAAGTGATTTATTATTAATTCACTTTCCTTTAGAGGTATAAATTCAATAACACTATCATTAATCTAAATATATGTGTGGTGCTGTTGAATCAATACAAACGATAGAATTTTCGAAATATAAGTTAACTACTGAAAAAATTTCAATTTAGTAGAACTTACAGCAATTACTATTGAAATATTCTTCGTTCTTTTTTAAAAGAACACGATGAATTTTCAAAACTAACTTTTAACATTCAGAAAATGCATAATTCGAGGTTTTCTTGAAACCACGATAAACACAGTGGTAACTAAATTTTATCAACTCACCATTATTTTATTTTTATTTAATTTAAAAAAGTTAAGTAATTTTATTTAGTTTAGAAAAATGCTAAAGGCTTACTCGGGGTTGTAGATTTTTAAGTTCAATATCGTTGTGCCTTGGAAATAACTACAGTTAAAAGTACATTTTTTTTACAGAAATTTTAACAGAATGATCAGGAAATTAAGTATCACTGTCAATAAAATAGTTGACTTGCTAAATTTCTACATTAAATAAAATTACATTTTATTTCCTTTAGAATTATATAGTATTGTAGCTTTCAGACTAAAGTACAATCACACAGAATGAAATTCACAATTCATTGTTGTCACATTCCAATAATACACTTGCCAAATAACATCTGAGCCTCTGTAAAAAGAGTCTGATTGAAGGGAATGTGATGTTTAGAGACAATTCACATTTAGAAGAAATATGAGACTAAAGTTTTGCATGCTCATGTTATGTGAAGTTATGCATCATTATAAAACTCATCAGCTTTAGTAACTCATTGTTTTTGCAAAACGCTATCTATCTTTTATTCCAAGTGCAAAAAATATTTAGACCTCTTCTTTGAATACAGATTCAAGCATGTATCGGGTAACAGTTTAGAATTTTTGAATTTATCAACTAGATTAGGAATATTGAGTTTCGTTTTTGAGTAGTTAACTATCATTTCCCGTATATTTCTTATGAAAAAAAGAAATATGATTTGAATCAATAAAAATTCCGCAAAAAACGAATCTAACTTATGTATATGTTACCGTTAAAGTGTATAATTCAGTTATTTTATAGAATAACTATAGGTATTTCATGAAATAACTAGACAAGTTAGTTAAAGTATATATTGAGGAAATATTTCATACTTTACTTAGTTATTTTATGAAATAACTAGTTATTCTATGAAATAACTAATGATATACCGTTAAAGTGAAAAATAAACAATTTCAAAGTCATTTTATATTTATTTTTGATGTGTAACATCTTTCCTCTCAGTTGCTGGATATTTGTGAGAGTAATTTTGTGAAAAGTGGGGGAAATGTGTAACAGGAAACCAAGAAAGCGCGCACTATTTGATTTGACCAATGAGCGCGCGCGGGGCGTCGATCGACAGGACCTGTCACCTTCCCTTCATAGTTTCTTTACTAATGATTGACCTGCTGTGGGCAGGGAGGGCATACACACTAAAATATCAATCTCCATGTTAATACTATGGTGTCATTTTTTACATGATATGAGGTTGATATTTGGGGGATCGATAGTACTATCTGTTTGGTTAGGGAGTATAAGGATTCGACCCCTCTAGGTGCTTACCCCAGGGACAGCATTTTTCTAATAGCTCGACTACTGAGCCTCTGTCCACTCGGACCTTGCTCATTCGATTTCTCTGCCTCCATTGCATATTCTCACCAAATCTCTTGCTCATAGGGTGTGATTCCTTTTTGTTTTATTTTTCAATGTTTTGAACTTTTAAAAACTTTTTAAACTTTTTAAATCTGTAATATCTTGAAATGTATTTGAGTCTCTGCTTTGAGATTTAAACAACAGGTTTCTCTCGGCAAGACCCATCCATTTATCCACTTAACCCACTTTTGGTAGGCCTGGGGTGCTCCAGCACTAAAATATCACGTCCCCATGTTATTCCTACGGGGTTGGGTAAAATCCCCCCTCTTTGGAATTGAGATAGTGTCTTGATATTTGGAGGTTCTCGATAGTATTACGTCATATCACGAGATATACGAGAAATCGACCTCCTCCCCCCTACAGGGATATTTCCTTTATATCTCGGATCCTAGGTCACCTTAATCATTCATACCTGCCTGATTCGATAGATATTCCTATGAGCTTTTTGTACATATAATTTCATTGCAATAATTCTATTTCTTCTTCCTCATTTCAATCTCTCCATGTGAGTGATCATTAGCGTCGCAACTGTTCAGCTACACGAGGGCTTTTGGTGAAGGACCACGTGATTTTGTACCAGTGGCCAAGTGACGTGGAAGACACCTACCCCCCTTCCTAATTACCACACCCCAACAAAGGGAGGACGTTTCAGCTCTCCACAGATTTAGCGTGCATCATTGCCCTACACGGCGGGTCCTTAGTGGTACTGGGCTCGAACTCGTGACAAAGCCAGCCACTTTCCGATACCTATACCACTCGGCTACCGAACACTCAATCTATCCATGGGACGAGCCATAGGCTGTATTTCATACTTTAACGATCAAATAATCGTTATTCTATAGAATACCTAGTTAAAGCGTAGAATCCAATAGTATTATATATTTTAACTGACTTATCTAGTTATTTCATGAAATACCTAGCTATAAAATAACGGGTTTTGCATTTAACGGTACCATATACATTAAAGTACATTATCGTAGGCCTGTACACGCTGACCTGACTAAATAATGAAGTTCTTTATCAGATAATTACAAAACTTCTTTTTAATTATTATTCAAGATCAACCGCAACAGTCTCCTAAATTTAGTAATTCACCATAACTTAATTAACCTTAATTAATTACTTTCAACTACTCTACTATGGAATTTAATCAAGTAAGCATTTTTTCTTTTACAGGTAATTTCAAACTCCCCTACTTAGTAATCCGTTGTATAATAAAAATCCATGAAACTAATTGGCAGACTATTTTGCTTAAGGCGCTTACAAGTTCATGCATAGTAAATTAGCCATTCTTAGTTACTTAAAAGTTATTTATTCCAAAGTGACTTAACAATACATTTAGTTTCTATACAAAACAAACTAGGAATTGAATACCAAATGACAAAGACCAACGTGGTAAAAGTATTACTTATTTTGCACGGTAACGCAAACGGCCGATTCCAAACTTTTAGAGAAGAAAGGAACCTGAAAAATTTCTAATTCACGAATTTCAAACTCATGTTTCATTCATGATTTCGGTCTGAATTCCGTGTTGGAGAAAATCTCCTTCGGAAAATTAGTTTCCTGGGTGAGGAAAAAAACTGAGCGTAAAGGATTTCAATTCCGAACGAGGTTAACTTGGATGTGGAGGTGCGATTTGGTAGTTAAACTTATTTTTGCTTTGAAAGCGCTCTAAGTGATTTCGTTTTATTTGTGTTAAGTAGGGGAAATCAGCGGGGCTTCGCACCTAGTCCCTTATTTTAAAAACATCGTTCACATGGGAAGAATAACTTAAGAGGTGTTTCATTATCCTAAGTATTGTACTCAACCAGAAAAAAGCATTCTCGAATGTATTTAAGCAATCGTGAAATAAGCAAGAGCTTACAGAAAATGTATGTTAAGCAAATCACGAAAGTCATGAACATTTCGAGGTAAGTTTAGCTATTCAACAGGTTTTTTTGTTTTTTTTACATAAAAAAGCTTTTTAATAATCTATTTTATTTATCAATTCCTACTATTAGTCCACTCTCTTCCTATATATATATATATATATATATATAATAATTATTATTATTCCTCCCTTGAGACATTCATTATTGCTCTCTTTTTTTAGCTTCATTTTAATATATTATCAGGTTTTTCTTCCACCTGTTGTATTAGGCTTAACCCTTTTTAACTTGGGTTTTTCCCTATTATATCGAAAGTTTCTGCTCTACGGGGGAAAGGGTTTGGGTCCATAAAGCATTTCTAACCCTAATTCGCTGGCCTAATTCAGCACAGCTTCAGAAAAACCTAATAGGTCTCCAGTTTAGTCCAAATACTTTTTGTATCTACATTTGTTATGTCTGTGAATTCAATTTCTTCCTTTTAGCACTATAGGTTCTAAACTTCTTCACTTTTTTTTTTATATTACTATATATATATATATATATATATATATATATCTTGTTCAAAATTTCAATTGTTAAAAGTAATTTGTATTTCCTACATTGAAGTTCAAATACATTTTTTTAACTTGTAGTGGATGACGCTTGATGTTAATACAGTTTTTTTTTCAAATTTCAATTCAATAATTAAATTTTAATTTTTAATTTAAAATTTATTTTTGCGTAATTTTTTGGGAAGTTAGAAATAGCACCAACAGTGTGGGGTAATTTTTCTAACGAATTTTTCTTGGTTTTTAAATATATATTTTTTTACTTGTAGTGGATGGCACTTGATGTTAATACAGTCTTTTTTCCAAATATTAATTCATTAACTAAAATTAATTAACTAAAATAAAAAATTTTCTTTGTTGACCCATGTAGGAATTGACTTTATTTTTTTATATTACTTGCTATGCATGATCTCAATAAAAGTTAAATAATGTGTGAGGAATTTGATGAGATTTTCAGAAACATATTCTAATGTCTCTTGCCTATTAAACTAAAATTGTAACATTAAAAGCGGATGTTATTGAAATCTATACTTCAAGGGAAAATAGTGGCCATGGTAGCCTAGTGATCATGGTAACGGACTCGTGGCCTGCACGCCATGTGTTTGAGTCTTGTACCGCTGAAGAACCGCCGTGCAGAGTGTCTGTTGCACCTAAAATATATAGAGATTCAAATGTCCTCCCGTCGGTGTGGTGTGAAATTAGAAGTGAGGGTTCCAGCTCAAATGTCGTCCTCCTCAACTGACCAAAAAAAAGTAAAATTAGGAGGCCCATCGCCAAAAGCATTCGAGTAGCTGAATAGTGTGACGTTAATATTGTCTTATTCACTCAAGAGAAAAAATTATGTTTCTTTAAAACGTGAATTATCGTAAAGCTGCAAAGATTGATCACTAATTTTTACCTTCAAAATTAAACATGTGAAGCATGTAAAAACATAAATTATATGTATACTATGTAATTTTAATAATTTAAAAATTTTATGGGATTAGTTTATAATTATTGATGGCCAAAATAACTAAAAACTTGTTGTTTACGATTCTACTTTCTGAAATATAAAAAATAACTAATTATTTACTCAAATGTACTTCTTTTCTAATATTAAAGGGGACATTTTAAAGTATTTTATAAATTTTATTTATATTTTATATCACATAGACCAGTGGTCTTCAAACTGTGTTCCACGACACGAGGCATATCCATGGGTTCCACAAATCACAATAAAACTTTGAAAATAAAACTATAAATGTGCATGCAAAATGGATACATACGTGGATGCAATTGAACATAGCCACATGTATCTGAAGCTCAAACCATATGATTAAATCTAAAAATTTAATTCATTCATAATAACTTTTTGTATTATATTTTAAACTAATAATTTCTTTTAATATAATAAAAAATATGAAGACGCTTTTTAAATGTATTGCCAAATATATTATGAACATTCTATTGCTTATTACTCCAGGTTCTACGAATCAGGTTTATTCTCATTAGAGCAACATTTCTAAAAACTAAATAGTATTTTAATAAAAATGCACCTGTTTTCATTTGCGGTAAAAAGCAAATAGAAGGAACAACTTATTGACATATCAACAGACTCGTTGCTAAAATCTAAATTTAAGCAAGAGCAGCTCCCAAATTTTTGATTGCAAATTCATGCAAAATGCACAGGGTTTCACTTACAGATATAAACGGTTTAATGTCAGTTATAACAACGTATTTAAGGTATCCGACTACGTTTGGAACCGTGATTTTATAAAAGCGCATAAATGGATAATTTTCATGATATTGAGTGTCACTTAGATTTTAATACATGTATAAAATTGTTTTAAGGACACATTTTCACAAAAAAAACTTATTTAAATACAATATTTCGGCAAAAAATTAACTTCGAAATTTTTTTTTCCAAATGTTCTCCTTTGTGAAAAACGCTTCTATTATAATAATATTTTCCCTTATATAGCCCCTAGACTTCTACAGAGGCTCAACTAAAATTTTTGAAATATATAACTTAGAAGTGGGTTTATCCATATTTTACGACAACAGAGCGGAGCAATTTTAATAAAAAGCGCCAATAATTATTTAAATTGGTGATAACTCTGAAAATAATGCGAATTTTACAAAATTTTTAGTTGAGCCTCTGTAAAGAAATCTGAGCTATATACAGACAAAATAGTATTATAATAGAGGCATTTTTTACAAAAGAAGAACTTTTTTTAAAAAAAATTATTCCAAGTTAATTTTTTGCCAAAATATTGTATTTAAATAATTTTTTTGTCAAAATGTCCTTAAAATAATTTTATTCCTTTATTCTAATTTAAGTGACACTAAATATCATGATAATTATCCATTTATACGCTTTTTTAAAACCATGGTTCCAAACGTAGTCGGATACCTTAAATGAAAAATATTTCTGAATGGGAGTGACTACAAAATAAAATATGAAAACAAATTAAACACATAATATGAAATGTTTCTGCGAATAATTTGAATAGACCTGGATTTAGACACTGTAAAAAATTCATCCACATATCCCACTTACTAAACATAATGTAAGGATAGGTAACAACTTGATCACATATTAATATTATTAATGAGTAAACTACGTTAAATTAAAAATTTTATTAACACGTAAATTATTTTTAGATAAAATACTTAAATCGTGTTCATATAATGTACTTACAACATGCTGATATACTTTAAACATTTTTTTTAAGGATATATTCTTCTAAGTATGTGTGTAAGTGGGAATGGGGTTCCCTAAAATGTCTTATCGGTCTGAAAGTTCCATAGGTCAAAAACGTCTGAAGACCATTGATATCGACGATAGATTTAAATTTACTTTTAACACAATTAAATGTTTAATTTTCATAAATGCAAAAATATTTTGATGAAACATGATTTTCAAGGTCTAAAACATAAATAAAATTAAAAGAAAAAAAATGTATGAAAAATATTTTTAAAAAAATATAATTTATTCTGAATGAACTATCAAAATTAACAACATATGCGCATTTTTTCTCCAAAAATTATGTTTTACTTGCTTATAAATTCATAATAGATTGTCTAATCAATTGTAATAAATTGAAACTATTCTAAGGTATCCGACTACGTTCGGAACCGTGATTTTGCAAAAGCGCGTAAATGGATAATATTTATGATATTTAGTGCCACCTAGATTAGAATACGTGTATACAATTGTTTTAAGGACATTATGACAAAAAAAATTATTTAAATACAATATTTTGGCAAAAAATTAACTTAGACGATTTTTCCAAATGTTCTCCTTATGTAAAAAATGCTTCTATTGTATTAATATTTTGCCTGTATTCAGCTCAGACCTCTCTACAGAGGCTCAACTAGAATTTTTGAAATGCATAACTCGGAAGTCGGTGTATCCATGTTTTACGACAACAGAAGGAAGAAATTTTAAGAAAATACACCGATAATTATTTCAAATGGTTGTAACTCTGAAAATACTTTGAATTTTTCAAAAATCATAGTAGAGCCTCTGTACAGAGGGCTGATCTATTTAGAAGCAAAATATTAATACAATAGAAGCACTTTTTACAAAAGGAGAACATTTGGAATAAAGGTCATTCTAAGTTAATTTTTTGCCGAAATATTGTATTTAAATAATTTTTTTTGTTATAATGTTCTTAAAACAATTGTATACATGTATTCTAATTTAAGTGACACTAAATATCATGAAAATTATCCATTTATGCGCTTTTTTAAAATCATGGTTCCGAACGTAGTTGGATACCTTAACTGCACAAAAAAGACTTTACAAGCAAATAAGCGATTATGTGCATTATATATTTCAGTTCCGTACGAATTTTAATCGTAAAACTAATTTTTTTCTTAACTAATTCTAAAACAATCAAATAATAGGTATGACCAACGAATGAAACACAAATTATATCCAGAGTAAAACAAAGAATCACAAGAAAACCAAAAGGAGTGATTTAATCTTTATTACACATCAAACCCCAGCAGGGGTGAAACGAAGAAATATAGAACTACTGGAGAGAAGGGCTATAAAAATTGACTCCCTCCTCATCAGAGCATCTGCAGTAATAGGAGCCAATTTACTGTCGGGCGAAGTCTGCCATTAATTCTTGACTCCAGATCTAACTTCGATCATCGCTGTGAAAGCTGTTCCACCACTTCGTTACTAGTCGTCAAAGATCGTTAAAAATCGGACTCGTTCCAAGCTGGTGTATCAACACGAAAATGATTGCCCCGGCGGCATTATGGTCTATTGCTCCTTGGACATAAATTGGACTCGTCCTTCTCTCCGGTATTTAACTGCACTCTCCGTGTTCTTAATCTTTATGGGACACTTACACACTTCAGCAAAATGGCGCTATTTAGATGGGGAAAGGGGATCTTTTGTAACTACTGGATAGATTTTCAAGTATTTCATCGTAAATGGAAGTTGCCTGTATTCTTTGATGTCAGAAGATATTTTGCTTTCGGACATTGGGTTCGTTTGAGAATGAAAGGATATGTTATTTTAAATGTTTGAGAAAAGTTTAAAGTTCTGCATTTTGAATATTTGCTCCACTTGAGAATAATAGTTTACCTGTGAAATATTCCAATATGTATATATAGATAGATGTTATAAGCAATGCTATTATATTTAAGAAAGTTGTATGCCTGGAAAAAATAGATAAAACAAATATAAGTATAAAAATATTATGTATAAAATATTTTTAAAAAATCAGTATTTAGACAGCGTGCACATATATTAGAAAATTCAAAAATTACTTTCATAATTATAAAATATAACTATATCTATATTTATAAAGGATTATTCATCATTCTTTCCCGGGTTTTGAAGGGCTAAAGTAAAAAACCTAAGATGGATACAGCAAAAAAGAACATTTTAAAGAATGCAGGTCAAGTTTTATCTACATACTTTATAGTGTTCTACGAGTGAAAGTTTGGTTACATGCATACAACACAAAGCAGTAAGTCCAGTTCGTGATACTCCATTCAACAGGGTACTATCAACGCTGGTGTCAGCGCGTGTTATCCTTTTCCGTGTTATCAGAACACTTGGTCTGTGTGTGTGTTGTGGCTAATGCCATCAGTCTGACGTAGTCAGAACGAGGCCCACGAAATTCATTGTGGCAAGGGGCTAGAAGTACGCATGTCGTTGGCCTAGGCCTTGAGCACCATACAGGTGACAGTACGAATTAGCTCGGCAAAATTCCCCAAAGGGACGACAGATGGCGACACCACCTATCTCCACCTCCACAACTTTGGCATGGAACCGAAGGGGAGTGAAATATTCTCCAGTCTCCTGTACTCGTGATTCAGCCCACAAAAGTATATATATATATATACTTTTCAATCGTTAATAAATTGCTTTCTATTCAACCATTCAAATTCAAATACACTTTTTTAAACTTGTAGTGGAGGACACTTGATGTTCAAACACTTTTTCAAACATTAATTCGTTAATTAAATTAAAAAAATAATAAATAATAATAAACAAAAATAATAGTTCAGAAGCACATATAGAAAGGAAAATTGTTCGTAGTGTCCTTGTAGCGCAATGGATAACGCATTGAACTTCTAATCCAAAGGTCGCGAGTTAGAATCCTACCTGAGATGGCCTAATTTCTGAGAATGTGATTTCTTTTTTACTATGCCATTCTGATAGAATAATTAAATTTAATTAATGAATAAATAGCATCAAACAAAAAAACATTATCCAACACCCTATACAGAAAGGAAAATGGGGAAAATTGGAATGAAAATTTCTATGTTGTCACTTAATATTCTGATTTTGTCATATGTATATACATAATTATATTAATTGTAACTATTATACTAAAAAGTAACTAAAATAAGAATTTCCTTTGTTGACTTAAGTAGGAATTGACTTAATTTTTTTTTTCTCATATTACTTGTTTATTTTTAAAGACTACAATCAGAATCATTATTGCAGAGGTGCAAAGCAATTTTCATTCTAAATAAATGAGTCGCATGTATGTAAAATTGACATATCTTTCATATAACAAAAAGGAAAATGATTGCAAAGATTTTTTTTATCAGTGTTATAATAAATAAATTTTAGGAATCTCAAAATGATGAAGTATATACAGTATTCTGAATGAAGTATTCTTATGATGATACAGTAATGATATAATGATGAATAAATGAGATGAAGTATTCTTATACGTAACTAAATATTAATTTGTAATTGAAGACACTAAATTCAGCTAATAAGTTGTAGATTAAAGATATTTATACACAAATTAAAAATATTTATGTACATTATCTCTGTTATATCACATACATTAAATAATATCAATTCAGAACATATCTATACATATGTGCAGAATATTTGGGAAAAAAACATTAGAATTTAACTTATCTTTGGAACAAACTAAAAAATCCTAAAATACAGTGATTGTAATGTGATAAGTAATTCATTCCTACATTAAAAATATTTTTTTTCTTTCTTTTATCGAAATAAGTGTTGAAGGAGCTATATATCAGGGAAAGATATTGTTCAACCTATTATTTGCCATATAAAAGAAAAAAATCGTTTTATCTTTTAAGGGGAACTTTTTAAAAAATTTGTTTTTAAAATATATATTTATAAAAAATTTATACACACGGAAAATACCATCTTAATTAAGCGAAATTTCGAATGCAGTCTAAAGCAATTTAACATGATCTCAGATATGTATAAAATTCTTTATGGCTTAATTATAATCACTAATACATTGAATACGTTATTGTTTGGTTTATTTAAAACGCAATTACATGCACGAGCTTAGTTTGGAAAAGATTATTTATTCATTAATTTGTATTTATCAAAACTCTGCGAATTCACAGTAATTAAAAGCATATGAGAAAACTCGTAATTATATAGTACTAATCGTAAAAATATTCATGGTTGAAAATTGATTTGTTTTTTAAATTCAAAATTTTTAATCCGAGGTTCTCTTAAATTATTCAATACGTCTGCTGAAACTTTCCCCGTCCATGGTGGGGATCTACTTTCGCCTGGCTACCGAGACAATTCAGTTTTCAAAAGGGCTGCAAAAGGGAAATTTTAGGGGGGTGTAAAAATTGATGGGTATTTCTCATTTATACGGAAATGATTACTTCAGTAGTGAGTAATATTGAATGAAAGGAAGAATAGAGTTGAAGATAAGGCAGATAAAAGTTATCGGGGTTTTTAAAAAAATTTTCATGCAGTATATGTGGAGGGCTGCCGGGAAAGGGGGGCATGGTTTTGGTTTTTTCACTGGCTTTCTGCACCCAAGGTTGCGGGTTCGACCCCAGCCCCAATCAAGGGGAATTTTCGTGATGCTGAAAATCGAAGATCGACAGCAGCCATGTCGTATGATTATACGGAATGTAAAAGATCCCTATTCCCCCTGTCTATTCTGGCGTGGATGCTCTCAGCAAAATTAAATCTTAGTATAGGTTCACATCGTAAAGGGCTCAGGTGTTTCCTTCTGGGGAGGAAACTGAGCATCAAAATTACTTGTGGTGATTGGTATCCACCTATATGGTGCCGCAGTAAAAAGAGATACCAGTTTCCGGGGAAAGTACTAGGACTGCAATGGTAAAACATCAATCGGCAGTCCATTATAGAAATTAAAAAAATGCTGTGGAGGTTGGAAAAATAAACTAAAATGCCATCCTTGGCTTTTGACCATGGTACATAATTACAAAAACGATCTTGAATACTAAAGTATACAGCTTTGGTGACGAATTTTTAAAAAATGAAGGGGATCCTAAGATTAACCTGTTGGAGTGGTATGGTAGCTTGGACAGGAGCGGCCAGCTCAGATATTGTTTTTGTTATTTGACCAAGGTTCAAAATTACGTGGTCCGTCACAGTGGCGTAACAGAAAATATTAGAATATCCCTGCAAGGTCAGGCTTTTAGGCCTCAAGCAGTATTTGGCGTAAATCAGTCGTTGAACCCCCTAGAATCACGGGCCCCCTCGATGCGGGGGTTTGCGAGGGTTTATGTAACGCCACTGATCTCTCACCAATAGCTCTCGTGTTGCTTTATCGTGCGACGTTAATGGTAAACATTGCCTTGACCAGTGATGAATCCATTGGAAATTGGAGTATTTGTAAGTATGAAAAGCATGACTTCACAAGATATTAGTTAGAAAACAGAGTTTCATACATATCTAGAATAATCGTGATAGTTCCGTAGTCATAATCACAATCTTTTTTGACTGATATTTCTTTCGGGGATGTTTGGAGGCACGGTTAACTGGAACCGGGTCCAGGGCCTCAACTTCGAAGAAGGAAGGAAGGGGTGTTCTTATCGTTCTCGATTCGGATTTAATAATGCCATGATCTGAATATTTTGTAACGCCAAATTTTATTCTCCAGTACACTGGGGATTTTGGACTACAAGTCAAATGGTAATTGTTACATGGGTGCATTATTATGCCATACCCTTCGTCCGTGTCTGGGTTTAGGCCAACCACCAAACAACGTTATTAATGATTTAGTAGAAAGGTGACAGTCGGTCGAATTGGTTTGAGTCTAGGTATAAGTCACTCTCATTTTTTGTTGCTAATCACCGTTTGGCAAATATTGACAATGTGTGCTACATTCGGTCTACTTAAAATAGCCTCAGGTGATCCTACTTTTGTATATGGGAAAGGAGTCTCATGTAGTCTAAAGACGTCATTGTTTTGTCACGTAATGATTTCTAGCTATGCATAGACTATAACCTAATCGGGCTAGAATGTAGAAGCTGATTCAACCTAAATGCAAGTGAAACTCAAAGTCCTTGAATGATTGTTTGGAGAATGAATTACTAGTTAGAGTATAATTATATTTAATGTTAATCAAAATTTTGGAAATGACTCTAATATCCCTCTGTTACTCTGTAATGCTACATGAAATAAAAACTGAAGACACGTATCCCGACAAAACATTCACAAAGTATTTTGATTCAGGAATTACATACTATAAATTTCCTCTAACAACTGATGAATAGTCATCAGACAATAACTAGAACTGATTTAAACTGGTCAATAAATTATAGTATAGTTAAGTATGAATTCATGCACAGAATAATCTCAATAATTTTAGAAGAACATTTCGTAGGCTTTAAGCTTTTATTAACTAAAACACTTTAAAGTTAATCAATATCGTATCATTTTAATACGCAAGTAACATCAAAATATAATTCAATCAATTCTTACAATGTATTCTTAAATGTTTGTATTTTTGAGGAAAGGTGTGTACAAGAGTATACATATTCTGTAAGATGATACGATATATAGTTGATATATTATTGTATGAAAAATAGAAAGATAACGTGTTGAGACCCAAATTCTACATATCACATGTAAAATAATTACGAGGTGGTGTGCAATAAATGAGATGGTAAATTTCTCCTTTGTCATCACGAAGAGGTTTAAGGAGATATTAATTGATGGAGAAGATTATACACTGCTTCTTATTTTTTAATTCCTACTATTAGATCGCATTGTCTATATACTTATTTATTTAAACATTTGTATATTTATTTATTTATCTTGGTGGAATTTTCAATCGTTAATAAAATACATTTTAAAGCGCTGAATTGAGCTGAAATTTTATGTACAGGATACTTTTGGATGACAATACAATAATTTACTTATAATTAATAAAAATTAATTGATTAAAACTAATTATTTAAAGTATTACAAATACAGCCACGTTGAAGACTTATCGACCCTTTTGGCGACGTGTGTCAAAACTTGAAAAGGTTTTTTTCTCACGTGTTAAAGCATTCAGTTGGACTGAAATTAAAAGGACAATACGATACTTTAATGATAATTAAAAAACTAATTACCACTTAATGTTATGATTCTGTCTTATGTATATACATATTTATATTAATTGTAATTATTTAATAAAAAGTAGCTAAAATAAAATTTTTCGTTGTTGATCTAAGTAGGAATTGACTAAAAACTATTTTTCTATATTACTTGTTATAAGTGCACTTGAATTTGTCTCGTAAGTTATAGCAGAACATTTTGTTACATGTGTTAAAGCATTTGTATCTATTCAGAATAATTATAATAATAAAAATAATGCAAATTTTCTAACAGTAAAACTATTTGAACTGGTATGTAAAAAAAATAAATGTAATTCAAATATATATATATATATATATATATTGAAGGACATTATATATATATATATTATTATATATACATTTATACACACACACACACACACACATATATATATATATATATATATATATATATATATATATTTATATATATATATATATATATATATATATTTTTAATAATGTAATTATTATTATATATGTATGTATATTACTAAGAGAGAGAGATTTACCGAAACTAATTTACAGGAATGCCAATTTTATGGACCACACTTAAAATCATGTTTTCCATATTCTTACAAAGACTTTCCTTCGTCGTTTTATCCAAATCGTTCCAAGAATATATAATCTCTCCTTCAATTCAGCAATACAAGATTAGTTCAAGTTATATGTATATATTCGGGGAAGTAAGAGCCCCAAACATTTCCAATGGTTGAAGTCTGGGTAACAAGCTGGATAGCCCAATAAATCAATTTTACTAGCAGTTAACTATTGTTTGCCGCTGCATTGTCTTGCTGAAACAGGCGTTTTGCCGAAGGCCTCGTAAATGAGATGAAGTATTCTGTTTCAGCGGATCTTGGTATGCCTTTTAAACAAAACAAATGCTAAAGAAATAGTTTCTCTGGCAGTAAAATTTGCCCTGACCATTCAACTTCCCTTTCCAAAGATTCTCTTTAGAAATTACGTTTTGTTCTCTGTTGAACCGTGCCGGAGTTATTGAATGCATTTGAAGCAGTTTAATTTTTTCATTACTAAACACAATCTGCAACCAAAAAAAATTATTTTATCAGTCAGGGATAAATGAAAACATACCGAACGTTGAAAAAAAGACGTCTCAATTTTTTCCGACTGTTCTCATGACTTTGAGAGCAAACTCAAATATTTCATTCTTGTGAATTGGTTTAAAATTCAGAGTCGCTTTAATTCTTAATTTAGCAATATGAGTTATTGACTATAAAATACGTTTGACAGTTTACGAGGACGCTTTTAGATTAGATTAACTTATCCAGTTCGAGGATGGCGTAGAATTTGATGTCATTTGAACAATTTAACGTTTATCTTTAGGTACAAAATATTTATTAACATCCGGGCATGCCTCATTTCGAAGAAAACTTCCAACGACGGTATGAGATCGCCTTATTTTAAGAGCCCCGAGTACTTTAATTTTTTAATCGGTCGTTTTTGTTTATCGTCCCACCTTGTGCAACTATAAATGCAGCTTAGTTTTATAGATTTTTAATTTACGAAGAACTTCTAAGCATTTATGATGATCTGTAAATATGTGAAATAGTGTTTCAATGATTAAACGATATTGTTTCATCAATGGAAGAAGTAAAGAAATCTAAAATAATAAACAACCAAAGCATTAATCTAAACAACATATTTTTTTTAATTTCCGTATGAAAATAATTTAATGTATATAACTTTATTTAAGAGGAAAATATCTTAATTCAGGTGTAGTGCCTCAACATATTAGTCGGGTTCATTAAAAATGAAAGCGGAAAATTTCGTAAATCACGTGATGCCAAAAGTTTGGATACCACGCGATTTACGAATTTCATCACTAAAAGCCATTTTCTTATCGTTAATATAATAATAATTAAAACAAAATCGAATCTTTTTTTTTTCATTTCTAAAATTAACTTCAATGAAATTGAAGAATCATTTGTGGTAAGTTGACCCACATCAATAAATCCTTAAGAAATGCATAGCCAGAAACTCTTCCAAAACACAAACATTAGAACCGTCTACAAAAATGGGCATTTTCTGTTTTCCAAACTTCAAAAATAGTTCTCAGACCTCCTTCTATGTATAATTCAGAAAGAATAAAGCATTGCTTTCCAGTTTCTATATATCTCCAATCTCTTCTCACTCGTTTCTGGTTTAGAATTTAATGATAAGCTACGATGATATACGTGATGGGCAGCTTGAAAAAAAATCTCTCAAAAGTTTAGAATCTAAGAGGAATGTTATTTTTTTAGAAAAGAAAAAGTAAAAGTATATATCTTATATTACAGAGAATATATTCTGAAACATTTCATGTTCTTAATATTGCATGCATTGATAATTTTTGATGAATAATTCTAACAAATTTATCAGAAATTATTTCAAATAAATCCTAAAATTGTGAACCCCTCAAGAGGCTCACCTTCTTTAGGTGGGTACGGGTGTCACAATCCCGAGGTACCCTAGTGATCTTTTTTCTTTTCCCAAGGGGTTTACTATCTTTGGTAAACACGGGTGTCACGACCCCAGGGTACCTTAGTAATCCTTCTCTATTTTAGACCCTCCATCTTGTCATCCAATTTCTCCTTTTCTTCTTTTCCCGTCCAGACCACAGACCTATGAATGTTTGGCGCAGTATAGCCAAAACTGGCTCTTGCGCCATAAAACACCAAATTCAACTCAACTCAACCCTAAAATTGTGCTACATTTAGAAATCAGTTATCCTATGAAAAAATGCAACTAATCACGAAGCTAACAAGTTCCATTTGGAGTATCAAAATTTTAAAATAAAAGTATTATATGTTCGATGTATAATCCATCTAAATATAAATAGAAAAAAAAAATAAAAAATTTTTTTAAAATGTTCTTTTAGAAGTAAATACTCAATAAAGAATAGTTCGTTTTATTTTGCTGGATTTATGCTTTATTAAATTACTTAACAGACTACCGCTAAAAATGAATTTACATTTGTATAGTGATGAACTATATAGTTGTAGAAGTATAAAAAAATACTTCTGAAAAATTAGGTGCAGGTCTTGATGAATCTAAAATTTAAAAAAGACTTTCTAATGAAAAAAATTATATACAACTTACTATCATTTGCCAGTTTCATACGTTAACTGACGCAGAAACAGTTTATAAAAGGACCAATGCAATATCTTAAAATAAAACTTTTTCAATACTTCACAAGAAGAAAGTTATCTCTTTAACATAAGAAATTCCTTTAGTTTTATTTTATATTTTATATAAATAATCTCAATTTTAATGGTGTATGCTAACCAGTCATTTTCAAGCCTGTAATTTCCATTTAAAACAGAATTAAATGTAAATTTATTAAAAGCTTTCCCAAACAATTTCTTAAAGTTAAGATAAATATATATGATCTTCAAAATGGTTTTTCGCAAATCCTCCAAAATAGCTGTTGATTTGACTTCTGATGAAACCCCACAACAGCGAAAACTCAATTCATACTTTAAATTATTTATACGTAAAACTATTTTCAATTTTACACAATTCGTGTGTCGAAAGAGGAAACCATATTTTTCGTGTTTAAAATTCAATTCCAATAATAAATTGAACAGGCCATCTATTGAGAAAACTTGTTAGATTTAGATATTTTGGATGAGATCTTTGGATGCTTCTTGCATATCAAATAGACAAGAAAATAGTAAACTCATCGAGTGAAATTGTCCAATGGCAAAAAAAAGTTTTTCGCAATAAAAAAGCCATTATTTTCGTATTATTCTTAAAAAAATAGTTCTTTGACTATTCCAATCAAAATCTTTGAGTAACTATCAATCTGCATAAAAATTGGGCATTCTCATTATTTAGTCAAAGTTCAACAAAAAAAATGTTTGCAATTTATTTCTTAACCCAGAGAAAAGGTTTACTGAAAATCATTCCCCGCAACTTTGGAGAATTCCGTTATCTCTGAAAAATGTAGAATTTCGCATTCATTCATTAGATAGTTTATTTAATGAATAAAATTTCGAGCAAAACCAGCATTGTTTTTGGAATTGAGTTTAGTTTTGTAATAATACATAAAATATTCCTGAAATTAGAAGGTTTTTTTTTTATTATAAACAGTCTTTTTCATTTAAAATAATTATTGCAGTTCAAATAATATACGTAAATATAGAAATTCATCTCCGTGGTTTCTCTACTATTATATTAATCTGCATTTACCTGCAAGTATAATTAAGGTATCCTACTGCGTTCGGAACCGTGATTTTTCAAAAGCGTATAAATGGATAATATTTAATGTCACTTAGATTAGAAAATGTATATAAAATTTTTTTAAGAATATTATTACAAAAAAAAAAATATTTAAGTGCAATATTTTTTATAAAAAAAGAAAATAGAAGCCCATTTTCAAATATTCTCCTTTTTTGAAAAAACTTCTATTATAACAATATTTTACCTGTATTAGCTCGACCTCTCTACGAGGCCACTAAATTTTTTTAAATATATACTTAGCTGGGTTTATCCATATTTTACGACAAAAAGGGGGGAAATTTTTGAAAAAACTCCCATAATTATTTTAATGGGTGGTAACTCTGAAAATAATGTAAATTTTTTAAAAATCCCAGTTCAGATTCTCTGGGGAAATCTTCATTTTATATAAAAAAGAGAAATATTATTATTTTAGAAGCATTTTTTTTAAAAAAGGAGAAATTTTTTAAAAAAAATTATTCTAAGTTAATTTTTGCTGAAATTGTATTTAAATATTTTTTCCCCTTTCCCTTAAAAAAAATTTAATACATGTATTCTAATCTAAGTGACACTAAATATCATGAAAATTATCCATTTATGCACTTTTTTAAAATCACGGTCCCGAACGTAGTCGGATACCTTAAATTTATTTAATAGTACTGATTCCTTTCACTGCGCAAGAGATGTTCAAATTCCAAGGTAAACGTTAACATATTTACCTTTGCCGCTATGGGAGAATATAGTGAGACGTCTAGGGATGCAAATGGAGTCTTTAGAGTGGATAGGGGCATGCGCAGAATAGAGCAGTGGATCTTATAAAGAACGCTGTCCAATTGTCGCTACTTGTTGAAATCTTCGAACACTTAAGAACCATTAATTGCAATGTGTACTATGAGACACTAGCCTGTACTTCGAGACATGAAGCTTACACAGGTCCATCAATAAAAAAAGACCAGCGCTGCTCAGAGAGGCTGTTTTTCTGCTGCATGATAACTCGCGTTTTCAAGTTTCCAGGGTTACACACATGAAACTGGCCAAGTTCAAGTGGGAGTAATTTGACCATTCGCTCAACCACAAGGACATGTCACCGTGTGATTTCATATGTTTGGTTCTGTAACGTCGTGAGTAGTTAGCAAACAAGAAAAATTTTCCCCTCATTTAAAATTAAAAAAAGTATTTATTTGTTCATAGGTTACCAATAAATATGCCCGGGGGGCCGTCTATTTCCCCGGGGTTTAATCCTTATTCCCAAAAGGGACTCACTAATCCCTTTTTTTTTCCGGGCCTTTTCCAGTTTACCCATCCCGGGCTCCCTCTCTGTCCCTCCGGGCCTTTTATCTGTTCCCCCCAGGGTTTCCCCCTCTGTTTCCATCCAGGGATCCATCTTTTTCCCCAGGGGTTTTTCTGTCTCCTCCAGGGGGTCTCTCTCCGTCTCACCCAAGGCTCTATTTTCTGTTTCCATCCCGGGCTCGATATTCCCCCAAAATCAACCTCTTTTTAAACACCAGGGGGGGGTACAACCGCCCCCCCGTTTCATTGGAAAGGGCCAAAAAAATTTCCCCTCCCGGTCACATTCGTCTCCTATTTGTGCGGCAAACACAAACACTTTCCTGGTCTGTCTGGAATCTAAGGGCGCCATAATTCTCATCTAATTTCGAACCTCTTATTCACCCCACACCACCTGGGTTTTATAACCCCATTCTTTCGGCACCGGCTTTCATACAGGCTTCGCCTATATGTCAACCTATTGTCACCGGCTCTCTTTAGATATTATAAATTCCAGACTCGATGTCTGCGTTTGTCTGAGATCAGACAATAAACAATGACCCCATGGCCACTTGCTCTTGTCACCTAACGTCTGTTTGGAGCCATAAAACTTTGCTTGAAGGATGAGGTTCACCCCAATCGAAGACGTCACAGTTCCCTGAAATAACATCCGAAATGGGAGCGCTTTAGCTTGGACGATGGACTCAAGACCACTGTGAAGGACTGGTCTCGTCGCAACCACAGGAGTTGTAGGAACAAATGAATCCTTTGACTCGTTAATCGAAAAGATCTTTGTGTGTGCTTTAGCCTGTGGTACATACTTTGAATGAAGTCTTCATTTATTCCCACATTTTCGTATCAAACCTTTTCATTTGAACACCCCTTGTGTTTTACAAATAGTTATTAGTCATTTGTGAAAAATTATTGAATAGGATATGGCTAGAATATACGATAAAATACCGACACAAATTTCTCGAAAATTATTTCAAGAGACACACAAGCCAAGGAAATTTATAGATCATGACAAAAATATAATAGCTTATCAAATCCCAAAAAAATTTAATGCAACAAAGCAATCAACGCAATATTCGTGACTGTGTAGTTTAGAAAAGTAGAGAGAGATTAATACTTAACTGTGGTACACATGATGCTTTTCCTCAAAATATATATAAAAACAACATAATGAAACATTCTAGGTAAAATATTTTTTAAAAAATTAATTTCTACTTAAATACAAATCATCGATCACAATGAATGAGTCATTAATGATGGCCTTTGTAATGGCCCTCGAGCTCGCACACCCCTCCAAACTACTATACCAAGCTAATATGACCCCTATATTCTTCAGTAAAATTAGGTCTCGAAATTAGGGCTTCACGACGCTTTTCATGGGTTCATGACCATCTTTACTAGGCCTCAATTCGAAACGAAAGGAAATCGAATTTAGCATAAGTATAGTATTAAAATATAATAATAGCATTTCTCTTATTCATTTTTATCACTCCTCGCGATTTGATTGGTCGCCGCAGTAGTCTTTGGGTCATAGTCACGAACTCGTGATTGGCGTTGTCTGGTTGTGAGTTCCAAAGATGCCTCTGAAGATAGACACATCGCGTACCTATTGGTCAATGTAACGGACTCATGACCGTCTGTCATGAGTTTGAACCTGTACCACTGAAGACCTGCCATGTAGAGGGGCGATGCACGTTAAATCTGTCGAGTCTCAATCGTTCCTTCATTGTTGTGGAAAGGAGGGTGGTTGCAAGCTAAGGGGTCATTGTCACTTGATCATGGTTCAAAATTACAAGGTTCGTCGCTAAAATCCCTCTAGTACTTAATAGTGCGACGTTAATACTCACACACTCATTTTGGCTCAAAATTGCGAGTTCTGTTACCCCGTGTTGCTTTAGATTGAGACATAAAACAAAATAAAATTATGAGATTCAAGACATGTTTTCGTTTGCATTGAAATAGACATTGATATTTGTGAAATTGAGACATAAAACAAAATAAAATTATGGATTCAAGACATGTTTTCATTTGTATTGAAATAGGCATTGATATTTGTGCAAAAAAGGATATATTTAATATTCACAGCATGCTCATTAACATCTGTATGTAGAAGCAGGGACTACAAACAAAAGGAAAAATATGTCAAGCTAATACAAGTACATATATATTCTTTAATCTAGGAAATTATAGTCCCATTTAGCAAAAAGAAATTTCTATAAAGTTTTAAGTAAATGCGCTATTTAAACAAAAGGCTTTTCATGAAGTTTCAGATTATATTAACAAAATAATAAAGATTGTGTGACGCTCCCATTTTGTCAGTATCAATCATTCTAAACTGGTATTGGGGAGATGAACATTATATGCTCTAATTAAACGCCCATTTTGCAGCCGTTACATCCGCCAATTATATCAGGACAACATCGTTAGATAAATTAGTGTACTTTAAATTACAATACGCACATTCAATGTAACAATGCATTGACTTATCAGTTAGACAATGGATCGAACTCTGACTATGATTTTAAAGCTTTTAAGCATAACTGCGTTCTATTAACGTATCGGCCAGACAATGGACAGAATACGAGCTATGATTCTAAAGCCCCTTTTCCTTGTCATGCCATTATCTAGTTATTAAACATGGCTTATTGCGTTAATTAATTAATTCTGTATGTCATGGTTTGAATTACATTGGTCAAAATTTCTATCTGGTATATGGTCTAAGTATTTGAAAAGTTAAGGGAGTGAAATGTGAAATGATGCAGATGTGTAGCTATATTGCATGGAATGATTTGTAACAGAAAATATTAAATTACTTTCCAAAAGTATATAATATAGTACATTCGTCTGAATAGTTGAGTATCAGTTGATGGAAAATTAACGATTATTAGTACAGAAAATTATTATTTTAAAATAGGAACTTTCTTCTTGTGCGTTTGGTATTTCTTCTACCCATGAAACAAATTAACATCATAAAATTTATTGCTTTAAATTTGTGGATTGAATATGAAAACTAGAGATTAAGTTACTTTGCTTTTATTTTTATTCATTATGTTTTAAATACATTGTTTTTCGATTTTTAATATTATTTGGCACTTATGAATTATATATATATATATAAACCGTCAACCAGTTTTCCCAAATCAAAAAAGTTTACCTTACCATTTCATCATATACAAAAATAAGACTATTATGTTTGCCCATTCGTGGGAACAATCGATAACTACAACGATCAAATGACAACAACAATCGACAACGTTCAAGATAACTCGCCAACTTGGCAACCCCTTTCGCTTGTGTCGTATGCGCTGAATCAGTAATCATGTGCTTCTTTTCATATAATGTCGCCAATAGGTTCAGATAATACATAAGTACCATACAAATTTAAAATTTCCAATTTTTTTCTTTGTATAAATATTCCTTTGCATTTCAATTTACAAGTCCAGTGGGTACTTAAGTGCTATCGCAACGATGCCAATGTTCAAGGTGACTTCCCAAGTTGGCATCAGCGATTTCGTATGTGTGGTACGCGCTGAACTAACAAACATGTGTTTCGTTTCATATAATGCCGCCAATACGGTTGGGTACTTATGTATTAGCGTCACCGCAGCTAAAACTAATTTACGTGAGAATCGTTTTTCTTCAATGAAAACGCAAAAGAATCATTGTTGTTTTGATATCATGGCATGATTCACGCTTGCAAATTTTGCTGCTTGGACACTAATGTGAAAGTATCTATGGTTGCGATATTACATAAGTAGCCTCTAATGTTCTCTTCACCCCTCCCCTTTTTTCTGAGATCAAAGCTGTGATCACAGTCTTGGATTAATTTTGGTCTTTGAAATGGAAATATATTTCATATTCTGCACTGTTTTTGATAACTACTTTTGACAGGAGATTCAAAGACTTAAAACTAACATGCAGATTTTAGTAAATTATGTGATATTTATTCATATTTATTCCAATAAAAATATTTTTTAAAAAAAATGTAAGTGTACAATGTATTTAATAATAACTTTGTCTCACATATAACTTAAACATTCCCGGAGGATTGTATTTGGATTTATGTGTGCTTTCATTTATTCAATCATATAAGGCATTAAAACCATTTGTTGCTATCTAAACAGGTTGAAATCAAATTAAAAGTATGAAATCAGCTGACGAGTTGAGTTGAGTCGCTGCATAGAGCTGCAATCAGATAGCTGTTAATTTACATTCAGTCTGTTTACAAGAGCCAGGCGAAGTTCATCGTGGTTGAGTGTAAAGCGTCGCCACAGTTCCATTTATTGATGCAAATGGAACGAAAAACATATCCCAACATTAACCATAACATTTTCCTCTTCTTTCAAGATTCTAATTTAGTGAAATCACACATGAACTTTTGTAATTATAAAACATGTGTTTATGCTACAACTGTATATTTTCTCCCCGTGAGGAAACGTATATATATACGTTGAAAGAAATACGGTAGAATAATGATGTATGCTAAGGATTACTATATTATGTTAATAAAACAGTTTTTCTTATGCATGCAGTACAATAGGTATAAAATTTTAAAAGATAATTTTCACTATAATCTTCATTTTAACGTTTTCATTTGTATTCACACAAGTAAATTCATTATATTTTTCATTACATTCTAAAATTTAAATTAAAATTGATAGAAATTATCACAACCGCATTTTTTAGAATCTAAGCCTCCATCGTTTCTAAGCCGCAATTATAAACTTTTAAATACATATATGAACCTATAATTACTCTAATTGCCCCATTGAACTAATTTTATTCTTCGATTCTACACCGCACTTGATTTTCAGTAGCATTAACATTGGAAAAAAAGGGTGGCTTTGTTTCGAGAAAATACGGTAATTAAAAATAACGAAATTTATTTGAGGATGTAATTTAAATCTTCTTTTAATGTGTAATACATTTTTTAAAAAAACGAAAAAAAGAACAGTTGTGATTTTGAATGAAGTATCATGCAAGGGGTTAAGAATAAACAATAATTCGTAAGAATAGCAGTATTTTATGAATATTTTAATTATGTTTAATGCCTTTTGGCTCAATATAAATTGTTTCTTCATAGCTTTTTTTTTTGCCATGAATGTACAAACATTGCTGCATAAAGCAAATACCGTAACCCTTCAAGGAAGTTTTACCGAAAAATATTTTTAAAAAGGTTTAAAACATCATACGTGTGTATGTTATTATTTAAAATTTTTAACCTATGTTTTATGAAATAACTTAATACTCACTTGATCACAAAATGAAGGTTTCTTGTATGCTAGTACTGAGGGCAGAAAATTTGCACAGACTACCTGCAAGAAAAAGAAGGATGAATCAATTAAGAAAGTGTTACCAGAAATGATTTGTTTTTCGATGTATAGAAACTGTTCAAATAACTCAATGAATAAATTTTATTTAAATTGTTATTTAACTAACATTTTGGGTTTTCTTTTAAATATTTTCAATGTTAATATTAAGGCAATTTTTGCATTTAAAATATCTGTATTACATTCTTAACTAAGTGCTTACAGAATGCACTTTTTCGCTACTTTAGCGCAATTTTTTAACTCAGATATCAAAATAATTAAATTCGTTTACTATTCATTATATTTTTAAGTATAAACTTTTTTATATATATAAAAATAGACAAACACACACACATATATATATATATATATATATATTGTTCGAAGTATTGTGTAATTAATGCTTAAAATAGTGTAAATAATTTACATCTGGTTGTTTAATACATTAATATTATTTTCTATTGTATTTATTTTATGATAAAAATAGTAATATTTGCAAGCAACGCTGCTTTTTACATTAAAATGGTGTTTCAATCAAAATTTTATGGAATATCGACTATATACATCCAAATTGGCAAGTTCGTGAATACTTCGGCTGGTTCGAGACCCTTTTTGGTGATTTGGTTATCATTTGGATGCCTCTGAAAATTTCAGGAGAAATCTATTAATGTCACGATTTATGAAGTTATGGGATCTTTCGAGAAATATACATAAAGTTTGTAAATAGGAGTCGCTCACCGAAACTGAATCAGTATTATCTTGAGATTTAGAAGACCTTATTTGCTATGATCGAGTGATTGGTTGCTTGCAAATAAACTTCACATTACTGTATTTTCTGAAGCTGATTGTTGTAGCTGTGCACTGTAGAAGTGTGAGGACCTTCAGGATTTATTGTTGTTATATCCTGTACTTTTCACTGATTGTTAATCTACAATAAATTCCATTGCTCTTAATTAACTGTTTTTCTCTTTGAGTCTTATGGCATAAAATCCACGAATCCCATATATGCAACATGTATACTAAAATATAAAGATTAATATATTTTGGAAACTGCTTGCATACACAGCATTATAAAACGATTTTGAGTTTCTAATATCAATCCTCTTAATCAAATTCTTAAAATAATTTTCATTTGAGAGTACATATTTAAGTTAAGAATCATATAATATATAATATAGCTGCGGTTGTCAGGTCTGTATTGCTGAGTCCCGGTGCAACTGAAGATGCGCTTCGTCAAGGGTATAAACAAAAATGTTGTTGAGGATCAAAATCCTCACGTTGGCGTTATGACGAAGTGTAAAGAGTGAGATGCCAGCTCAGTTGTTCTCATCACATGAGCGTGGTTCAAAATATTTCCGAGGTCCATTGCCAGAAAACTTCGTGCACGTTAATAAAAATCAAGACAAACATAAAAATGATAGAGAAAAATAAGATTTTTTTAAAATTAAATTCTACAATAAATATTTTTTTTACTTAATGATATTTGATTATTTATCCAATACACACACATCTCACATACTTAGTAGGATATTTATTCTTGAAGAACGTTTATATGCGAAAAAACAATTCAAATATAATTTTTAAATAAAATTGTTTTTTTTTAAAAATACTTAAGAAGTATGTGAAATATTGGGGCAAGCCAGTTATATTTTTAATTCCTTATGATAGTAGAGCAAAATATAAGGATCATTAATTTTTTGATATAATACTTAAGACATTGGGGCAGACAAGACCTAGACAAACTACTTAACCATACTCAGACGAATTATTATTTAGCAGACATTTAACTACTATTTACTTATCTGGTAGTAAATACAAGTCAAGATTGCGTTGTAGTAATATTATCATGTTTACCGTTATTGCTCGGTGCAAGACTTAATTGATTTGACTCATCAAAATGTACGTATCGTCGAATTCTGAATAAAAGCAGATTTCTTGACTTTATTGCCTTGGGTTTCATGTAATGTTAGTTGCTAAAACTTTAAAATGAAATATGATTCGAAAGGAATAAGATGCCAAAATGTTTTAAATATTTATTGAATACCTTTAAAAGTTTAACATTAAAGACGTAAACAGATTTCTCGTGAAATGCGCTTCATTTACTTTTATGCCTTTGAAATCCCAATACATAAATCGAAAAATGATATTTAAATTCACTTAATCATAAATAATGCATGTGTGACAAAAACATATGTTTCCATGAAGTAGCGATATACATATGCAGAATATCGCTAACAGACTAATGTCATTCAAGAACAATAAAACACGATTTTCTGCCATAAAATGTATTATATTTCGCTTTATTTCTGAACTTCATAGAATCAAAATAATTCCGATTCTTAAAAATGGTAAAGGAAATGAAAGAAAAAAATAAATTTTGATACAATTTGTGGATACTTAAAAAAAGTTCACGTGTGTCTCAGTTTTTGAAAAAAAAAAAAAAGGCATTTAAAAAAAGCTGGATGCCAACAAAGATGGATTAAATTAAATTTGTATCGTATATTTTCACTTAATAAATATATATAATTTCTTGAGTATTTAAAATTTTATTTAATTTCATTTTATGAAATCTGTAAAAACTTTGAAACGAATAGTCGATATTACAAGCGCAAATGTTATGGCATCAGTGGTCACTTGTGTGAAGACTACGTAGAAGGTATGCTAGACCAAATTGTGCAATGTTGGTGTTAAGATCGAGATATGAGCTTTATTATGGACTCTGGTTTGTGGTCCAAGATCAAGTCTACGGTTTCTCTTTTTTTTTTTTTTCCTTTAAGGGCGGATTATGTCACGCCTTCAAACGAAGACACGTAAAATAGAACGATTTCGGCTGGACATTGCAGAGATTACTATGTAGCCATTGGTCTTTTATGATTCTTCATGAGCTGATGTTTTAAATTCGGAGAATAACGTGAGAGTTTTGCCGGTAAAATTCCCCAAAGTAAATTCCCCAGAATTTATGTGTCGGCATTGTCCTCTTCTGGATACTTTCCCACGAAAAACTAAATAACTAGCCATTTCATAGAAAGCCGGATAGCACCGCAACCTTTTAGTAATTTAGTTATTTACCTAGTTAAGTCTTTTCCATGAAAACAATCTAGGTTTAAAAAAAAAGAAAAATATTTTAACTTTTATTGAAAAGGTGTTCATTTCTTTCTTTCTTTTTATTGGGGAATGAAAAATTTTTAAAAATACCTTTATTATTTCTAAATATTTATCTATACATGTGTGTGTATTGGAGAAAAATCATTCGTCAAAAATAAGATTATATAATTAGAATTTTTATATATTCCATGAATAAGCTGTCTGTTGATATATTCGTAATTTTTATGCTGTTAAAAACATAAATAGATTTTTTTTTCCAGAATAATATGAACAACACTAATATCTTAAGATTAAAAGTTCTTATTGACATAGAGAAAAGTATATTTTCTTAAGCTACGATGCCTCCCAAGAGCAAACAGAAAAAAAAAACTAAAACAAAAAAACAGCACGTTAGTTGGTCGAAGTTGCATAGTCACTGAATTTCTCAAAAAACGCCTTAACACAAGTAAAGAAAAGAAGCTATACATTTTTAAAATGATTTCATTAATTCATATGAACTTTACGTTCTAAATCGAAGGAATTTTCGTTGCACAGTTAAATTATATTGAAATAAGTAAACTTACATAAATATCAATATTTAAAATCGAAGCACTTTTTTTAAATCAAAACTTATGAAATATACTTAAGTATGGATTATTTTTTTACTATAATCTACATTTAATTTAATTTTAAATTCCTTAAAAAATCAAAGCCTTATTTAAAAGTGATAAAATATTTAAAAAAAACCCCAAATATATATTCTTAATTCAAACTGTTGAGAAATAATCGTTCTTTTCACAAAAAAAATCAGAAAAAATACATCAACTTCTTTCTTTCTTTACCTCTTTTGTTTAAATTTGATTAATTTGACTTGTAGCTCGAATAAAAAATAAGATTAACAATTTCATTCCTAGTAATTCCCATGCATTATAAAAGTTTATTAAAAAATCTGATGAATATATATTCAAATCATTTTTCAAAGGAATATATTTAGAGACTGTTTTAATAATTATTAAAAGGCACAGTAATTAATATTTGTAATGTATTGTAATACATTATTTAGAAATAAATGTGGAAAATTATTTTTAAAAATCATATTAAAGAGACTTAATACAAAAATGAATGTTAGTTTTTTTTCCAAATTTTTTTAAAGTTAAAAAGGAAAGAAAATAAGATTTTTGTTTAAAAAATGTCTTTCAAAAACAATTGTAAAATTTTTTACATAGAAAAACTAAATTTTTTGGGAATTTTAAGATGAAAGTAATTATATAATGCGTTGAGGTTAATTTGAAACTGAGCAGAAAAAATTTAAACTGACAATGCACGTGATCACAAATTATATGCACTGTTGCAATTATTCACACATACACGCAAACAAACACACACGCAACCATAACACATATAACAGAGTAAATATATATTAACCATTTAAAAATCTCTAAAATTTTTAATATTAAGAGTTGCTATTAAGGAGATGCAATTTGCACTTTTGAAATTTATAGTACCTAGCAATTTAGCGTAAAAAATAAATACGCTTTTACTGAAAATGAAGTAATATGTTACATATAATCTAATTGAATATCCTTTACACGGTAATAAATAGTTTATTTATGTACGTTGACATAAAAAATTCACTTGAAATTTAATGCTAATGGATGAATGAAATTGCACAAAAGTTATTTTTTGATTGATTTTTAAGCATTCAAAATGAAATTATGAATCTATCTACGAGTATCTATCTATCTATCTATCTATCTATCTTTTATATATATATATATATATATAAAAAGAAATTTGTATAATATTTCAAAAAACCCTAAATAATTTGATAATGAACATAACAAAAAATAACGAAATAAAAAAATAAAAGCAAAACATGAAGATCGAAAAAAAAAAAAAGGGGAAATATAAAAAAGGACCTAGCGAGTCAGGAAAAGCAATTTCGGACTTAGGACCGAATAAGTGGGGTTGGAAAAACCAAAATATATATATATATATATATATATATATCAGTGCTTTCTCAAACTGTGGGAACGCCCCTCCTTGGGGGGAAACCCTATGTGGGGGCACGAGTATATAAAAAATAAAAGATTATTTTTAAAAAAAAATCAAAAATTTAATTAAAAGGAAACAAAGCAAAAATACATTTTGACAATAAAAAAAAATAATACATTTTACAAAAATTTTACTTAATAATGTATCCCAATACTGTTCAGCGTATTTGAAAATGAATTTAAATCTAAGTTAGAAAAAGTATAAAAAATAAAATTACTAACCCCTGGGCTTGCGTATGAAAAATTTAATACTTTTTGATAATTTGTACTTTAAATTTAAATAGTTTTTTGGCCAGGTCAAAGTCAGTATTTATTGAATTAAAACTTTTGACTGTAGGGAAAAAGGGGGCAAAAAAAATTATGATTGAAAACTGGGTGGCATATGTTGATAGATGAGAAGCCCTGATATATATATGCTGGAACGTAAAGGATTTTATAGAATCTATCTATTTTTTATGCGATTTCATTTTGCGTAAGTTTTATTTTATATCTGAATATGCAAATGCTTGTAGATTACGAATTCAGTGGAGAAAAATAAATGAAAGATGATTTGTCCTCGTTAAATATTAAAAGTACAATTAACCCGAGTTAAACACTATGTTTATTTCAAAGGGAAATAATAAAAAATCATTATACAAGTGAATGAAGGAAATAAACTATTAACTCGAGTTTTATTTTAAATTTTGTTTTAAAAAAAAAGATATAACACATTTATAAAATATTTTGACATGCCTTTTTTATGTCTTCTAGTATAAAAAAGACATCTTAAGCTTTATCGACTAAATATATATATATGTTTGATTTAAATTGGGTTGAATACATGAGACAAACATTTATTATTAACAATGCGAAATAGCTTATGAATAAAGAATGTAATGAATTATTTTGCAGAGCTAAACATTTTTAGAACTGTCATCTTAGAAGAAGACGACAAATTCGGAAACAAGGAAAAAAACTTTAAAGTCGAACAATTTACAGGTCGCTAAACCTTTGTAAAAAGCAGCATTGTTGTTTAATTACTTAAACTTTATTTCTTTTTTAAAAATGCATGAGGTTTTGAAGTACATGAGTCAAAGGTTTTTGTAAACTTAAAGAATAATAAAGAACTGCTCTCTTTTTCCTAGAAATTACCAACAATCTTCTTTATGAACACTGACATAACGAATTGCAGTTTTTTCGTAGAATCCTTGATTTTTTAGTTAAGTTAGTCGCTGAATTTTAAAGTAGCACAGGGATTGCTTAAATAAAAGAATTCGAACTTCACTTTTTCTTAATGTTTTTTTCAGAAGAATTCTTAAATAGTTTTTAATGGTACATGTCGTTTTGTTGCATTTTCAATTTCAGTAAAAAGGCTGTTACGAATATTTAAGTGTCTTAGAAAAAAGGATTGACATAAAATTTCAGGTATCAAAACACAGCCTAAATATTTTCCTAGTTATGAGTATTTCCTAAATGGGTATGTACAGAAAAAGTAGTAAAACATTTTGTAAAAATCGGTTTGAAATATCCCCATTTGAAAATAAATCAGGTAAACTTTTAGAGACATAAGTGTTTGGACAAACTGAAACAAATCCTGCCCTTATTAAGGAAAAAAATAAAACGGACATTAAATAAACTATGAGCCCTTTAACTGCAGCCGGCATAAATATCCAACTTGCACAACGGTGTTTTAAGTGCTTAGGTTGGATATATACGTCCGTCCTACATACTATTCTTTTTTTGCGCTGTCATCAGTAAAAATATTCTGATGACTTTGGAGTGCAATAAAATGAACATGCGTTTACGAAGGATTTATTTATTTCAGAAAAAAAGATTGCATATTTTTACTCTTTCATTCCCATAGTACCTGTAGCATAGTAGTCAAAGTAACGGATAGTAACAGGATACATGGCCGGCGTGTCGTGAGTTCGAATCTAGTACCGATGAAGACCCGTCGTGTAGAGGTGAGCGATGCGCGTTAAATATGTCGAGGCTCAAATGTTTTCCAGTTGCTTTAGAGTGGAAGTTAGAAGAGGGGGATGCGAACTTAGGTGTCGTCCTAGTCACTTGACCATGATTCCAAAATTACAGGGTCCGTCGCCAAAAGCCCTCTAGTAACTGAATAGTGAGACGCTAACATTCACTCACTCCTCAATCAGTCATTCCCCCAATACACCGAATGTGTGTTTATGTGAAAAACTGTGGCACTGAAAGCGAATCAAGTTAAATTTTTATCGGGCATTTAAGGGTTTTAAAATATAATTATATGTAAATATTACTTGCTCTTAAATGAAAATTAAGTATTTCAAATTAATTGTGAATACTTGGTCAAAATTCTTTATGACTGTTTTCGCCAAATATGCAAGTGCCTGAACTAAACGTATATCCTATTTTTCAACAGAAAAATGTTTCTTATTTCATGAAAATTTACAACGTTGTAATTCATACATCTGCTTATAATATATGGTTTTTTTTATTTCAAAATATTTTATAAGTAACTAATTTTCTATCTGCTTATAATATATGGTTTTTTTTTATTTCAAAATATTTTATATGTAACTAATTTTTTCTTTTATCTGCTTATAATATATGGTTTTTTTCATTTCAAAATATTTTATATGTAACTAATTTTTTCTTATAGCACGTAAAGAGATAGATCATTTAGCATTACGATACAGGAGAAAAAAAAACAGTGAAACACATTTTACACTAGAAAATGCGAGTCAATCCGAAAAAAATTAGTAGAATGATAAAATATATACACTATATAGAGAAAAGAATCCAGAATATGATATCAATTAACTTATACATATCCGAAAAAGTACTCTAAATCCGTGTCCTATTTCTTAAATTAATAGAAGGCAGCCTTAAAAAAGAAAATCGAGTGTCAAATAGTAAAAATATTTTTAAAACTATATTGTTTGTATATAAGGTTTATGTGAGATTTCCAACATCGTAATATTTTTTTAATATGCTACATTGCTATTAAAGATTCATGCACACATTTAATATAGAAATTCTTATAAAATTTTAGTAGGAAAATCAAAATACTTTTTTCTTAGGGTACGGGTTAATAAAAGTTGGCACACAAATGGCTTACCTGTTCGTTGTACGAGGCACTCTGTTGGTGTGATTTTTTCTTTCTTTGATTTTCCCATATTTTAAGTTCCTATGGTTCACTATTTAGTGCTAATATTTTGAAAAGGCAATGCAGTTTGTCTACGATACGGAAATACTTTTCATTCGGCATTTTTTTTTCGTCTTGAAGGCAGGAAATAATATGGTGTATAAACAATACCAAAATGAACGCAATAATGTTTTTTGAAAATTAATTCTAAGCTATTTAGATATTTAAAAAGAAAATAAAACGGACATTTTTAGACAAAAATATCAAGTTTCAAAAATTTTGTCTACGTTATTTATTTTTTATTTAGTAAAATGAAGTATTGAGGTTTTTCTTGAAAAAAATATTGCTCTTTTCACTCTTAAAATATATTAAATTATTTCATATTGGACAGGAATATATCATTTTCTAAAAATACAATACGAATACGTATTTTTTGTTATGAAATTTTTGTTGAAAAGTAAAAAAATTGTTTTTAAAATACTTTTAAACCCCCTTAACTGCCCTTTTGGTTGCGCGATTCGCTGCCTTACCGTTTTACACATAGACGCGCGAATGGGGTGTACTGGACAGAAAAGAAAAGGGATAAAAAACATTTTTTTTTTAAAAAGGAAAAATTTTTTTCAAAAATTGTAAAGGGTTATTTTATTGCTTTCCCAAATTTTTGGGTTTTTACTGTTAGCAATGCAAAAGAAAATAATCTTATTTGGGAAAGACTTTTTTTATACAAAGGGGATTTTTAAAAACACCAGGAGAAAACGCGGGTGGAGAAAAGGATTTTAACCATCGATCTCAAATATATATACATATTTTATGCATTCAGTTAACGCATATTTACCCGATTTGTTAGCGTAAATCTTGAATAAAAAGAATTATGAGAGATAGATTATTTATTTTGGCAAAGTATTTTGGAAAACTTAGAATTTTTTAACTATGGCAAAAAAAAAAAAAAACTCTAAAAAAACAAAACAATTTGAAATTACAGTAACGAAATATCCTATAATAATAAATGCGTTACTGCAAGAAGAAAAAATATTATATTCATTTATGATTACATTTTAAAAGAAAGATTTTTAAGAAAACAAATCCATTTTTATCAATTGATTGGTTAAAAGTACAACACAAGTGCAATGTTAAAAAGACGGATGAAAAAGAACAACACATTTGTCGTAACTTAAAACTGGGCTTTCTTTGAACTCAATTTTCTTAAAAAAAAAGAAAGAAGCAAGCGTTTTTTTCAAAGCAAGCATCAAGTGTCACGCTATTTTTCTGAGTTTCCTAAAATCGTCTGTTGAACAATACAGCGTCTATAAATCTTTGTTTCCACCACTTTCTCTTCCGTGTTGAAGACAAGTTTGTTCTTGTATTTTTCGGTATTTGTCATGTTGCTTGCAAACACGCGATATTACTTTTAGAGAAACATTTCATACTGTTAGATTAAGACATTCTCTCTGAAAACTTTTTTTTTCGTTTGGAAGTTTCGATTAAATTATATCTAGAAGAAACAACGGTGAACGTTGCTGTTTTCTGACAGTAATGGAAAAAGTTTGAAAGATGTGTACTGTTTTCATATTTGATAACATTGATTTAAAGAAGTAAATATGTAAAATTTAACTAAGCTGATTTAAAGGAAATGATAGGCTGAATACATTTAAAAGTTTTATTTGTGATCGTATATTATGTAATAGCAGTTAAAACAACGATAAAAACACATTTTTTAAAAATATATTATTTAATAATGGAAAAATATCCGAAGAATTTAAAAAATAAATAAAAATTTACATTGTCGAGACCAACATTTAATAAGCTTTGTCCATGTGTAGGGCTTAAAAGCAGGTGTCGCCATATCTTTCTCACAGTTGGTTATTAAAACTAAATAGGTAGAAATTAAAGCAGCTAACAACCCTTAATTTATATATATAGATCATAATAAGTCAGCGTTTCTCAAACTGTGGGAGCGCCTCCCTAGGGGGAGTGATAACCTTACAAGGGGGGCGCGAGTATATCGAAAAGTCAGAAACAAATGATTTACAAAATTACAAATTTACTGAAAGGAAGCAAAACAAAATATAACGTCGGACATAACAAAAATAAAATACATATTTACACTGATATAATATAATTATAAATGTATCAGCACTGCACAATGTATTTGATAATTAATCTTACAATACTAAATTAAGAACCAGTTTAATAATTACTAGTGATTCTCGCAGACTTGTCATATACAAAATTTAATACTTATCTTCATAATTTGTACGGTTTATGATTATAAAATCGTATTGTAGCTTTAACATAATAATGCATAATTATTGCATTCAATATATTGTTATTATGAGAAGGGGGGCACGATTAAAATTAAGATTGAAAATTGGGTGGAAAACATTTAAAGTTTGGGAAGCACTGTAATAAGTAAAAAACATTATTAAAATTGCAGGGTAAGTTTTTGTCCAAAATTGACACACACAGCTGAAGTTTATGGCAGCTATGATTGCTCGACGGCTCTACACCGGTTACTCATTGTGTCGCGCTAGGATTGGATGATAAAATATATATATATATATGGTGAATGATATGATAACATTCGGCACCTTTTCTGTATCGAGGCAGATTAGGACACGGCATGCATTTTGCTGGGATATGACTACTCAAAGATCTTGAAAATAGGTACTGAATTAATAGGTGAGGAGTGTAAATTTGATTTTTCAGATTACTCATGATGAGAATAGGATGTATTCGTACCCATTAGCTACCCAAGGCCATCGCACTAGGTGTACGAGATTATTAAATGCAATTCGGCAAATGCATTCTCCTCGACCTAAAATACACAAATATTTCACTCATGATGCTGCTCGCAGAATCAAAAATAATCTGAAAAATTAACGTAGTATCGTTCTTGTATAAAGTTTTATGCCCAGACGTACCTTTGTCGCTGCATGTGTCTATGTTGCATTGTCATGGAAAGTAGCAGTAGGTTTCCATGCAGACAGTCCGTACTGCTCAAGACACTGTCGTACTTTTCGAGCGGATGCCTGTTGGGCGGCAAACAAGCCTACTTCCTGACTCAAAGTCCGTGATGCGACTGTACGATTCTGTGAAGCCGACCTGACAGTAGGTCTATCCTCCCTGTGCTAGTAATGGGAGGGGGTTGTAATCCAGCGTGACGTTCAGTGTGCCCCTCCAGATCCCATCCATTTCATATTCACATTATTCCATTATTGGTTGAATTCCGACCAATGGTTGTAGCAATATCAAGGAACAATAAACTGCATTGTCGATTAGCTACAATCCTGCTGTTATCTAATTCCTGCTTTTAACCTTTTCTTGTTCTTATAGGACAGGGGCGGCGAACCTTTATAGATCAACGTGCCATTTTTTCTAAAGAAGTGTTTAATGAGGCACAGAAGTGCCATCAAATAATTTTTACTTGTGATTATTGGGAAAATAATAATAAAAAAAACTAAATACTAAAAATTCAAAACTCTTTATTTACTACGAAAAAATATCTTTTGTATTGTATAGTTGTAAATGTTTTAGTTATACCTGTAATTCTAATTTAAGTAACACTAGTATGACTGTTGTTGTTGCGAATTGTGTGGATGACAAATAACTTATATTAGGATTATAATATGTTACTTTTAGCAGAATGCATGCTGAATTGGAGTCATCTGCTAAAGCAATTAATTATTTTTGCTGTGGTTCCCTTTTTTGACGAGAGGATTAGTGATTTGTCTCAAAATGCCGTTTTACAGACGATGTTCTGCATACCACTGTTCCAGAACAAAAAACACACACCGCTTTGTAGCCTTTACTAATCATGACATAATTCTAGATTCATCGATTGTCATTTTCTGTTACATTTACTACCTTGCACATTTTGTTATTTTACTAAACTAGCCATGTTAAGTAATTGTTAAAAATCGTAAATGTAACACAAATAAACTTTAAAATACAGTTGTGTCGAAGAAATTGACTATGCTATGCGTAGACAAATTTTGCATCATAAGCAACTGTAATCCCTCACGTAACTAAGGCAATAACTAAGAAACAATAACAAACGAGTGTGCTGCCCGCCACCCCGCTACTGATTACTCGTGTTTGTTCTCAATATTACATAGTGAATTTTGTTATTTTTAAATAAAATGGAAACAATTTTCCTCTTTGGCGTTGCCAATATATTGCGTCACTTACGATTGATGTTATAAGAGAAGCAACTTGTTATTTTCAGAAATAATTACCGTACAATCCGGCGTATAGCGCGCACCAGCGTATAATGCGCACCCATATTTCAAGCTGCATTTTTTAATTTTTAAATATATTCGCCGTATAACGCGCACCCCCATTTTTACGAAAGAACGAGAAATGTGTGTGTGTGCAATGCTATTGTGCTTTAAGCCATTTCTTCGAGGTCTTATCCCAGAATTTTGCAAAATAGTTTATTTTTAGAATCAGAATCCTTTAATTTCATTAGGTATGTCGTTTTTTATTTTCAAATAAACAATAGTAAGATTTATGTAGAAGTCTAATTTTTCTTATACTTATCTAATTTTTTTTTTGAAAGTATCATTTTTTTATACCTGGCGTATAACGCGTGCCCCTAAATTTCGACTTCATTTTTTGTGTTAAAAGTGTGCGTTATGCGCCGTATTTTACGGTAATATTCAAATGCAAATTGCGAATGAGGAAACAACCTAAGTATCCTGTACCACAATAATAATTTTCATATTTTATAATCTACTACCTTTCAAGTCCATTTGACGTTTGCATCGTCACTTTTTCATGGTGAGTAGTGTGTCGTTAACAATTAATAATCAGCAGTTTACAAATAAAAACGGAATCTATTTGAAATTTTTAAAAAAAAATTGATTAAAGAACGTATTTTGACTGCATATTATTTGTATTCATTAGGTCAATGTCTTTTTACATTAAAAATGATTTAATAGTATGAATTCTAGAGTGCAGATAAAGTTTATTGATAAAAGAGACGTAATAATGCATGTATTATTTTGTGGTAACACATATATATGTAAGGGTTTGTTTTAATTGTTATACAACGTTGCAAAATGAAACATTGAAAAGATATACATCCTGGAAAAATGAGCTTGATGAATAATTCATTTACTATAAGGAATGGTTACTATAGATGCTGTAAAAGTGATACAGTGTTTAAGTACATTCTATTATTTGAATAAAACATTCAACTTGATACATACATCTTAATAATTGTAAGAATAGTTATGGTTTAATGTGAAATATTTTCATATAATTTGTTTGCATATTTCTCAGATATTTTAGAGTTAGAATTAAATCTAAGAAATCTATAATATATATGTATCTAATTTTTCAGAAAACTTTTTAGTAACTAATGGTTGAAATTCCCATCTGTGCCAGAACTACGAAGACTAAAAAAACAGTTATCGAAATTCGAATAATCAATGTAAAGGAAACAACATTTTTTACCCCCCTGTTCTTTTTTTCCCATTTTGGGAAAATATTGAAAAAAAATGAAATAATAAAACAAAAAGTAAAAAGGATACTCCACAAAATATTTTATGATCAAAGCTGCATTTTTTTTTATCATTTTCGTAAGCCTGAAAAATTCGAATTTAACTAAAAGGATTTTTCGAATGGCAAAACTGAAAAAAGATATTTTTGGCTTCATCAATTAAGGAATGCATATAAAAGTCTTAGGAATCAAAGGAGATATATTTTTTTTTTAAATAAAAATAAATACCACTTTTTAATCGCTTACGTTTTAGTAAAAATTGCTTTCGTAAGATTTAACCTGAATAAACAACGTCTTAAAAAATTAAATTTTTATTTATTTACTAAATAAAAATGTTTTTTCAAAAGAATATATATATATATATATATATATATATAATTTTGATTTATATATTTATGTAGTGTGTAAAAAATTCTTTTAAATATTTTATTACTTACATTTTTGTAATTTTCTTTTTACAATTGCTTAGTGAAATCAGCTTTGCATGAAGTAATAATTTTTAAAAAAATTGTAAAACATTATTTTTCTTAGCTTTACTTTTAAATATTATTTTTTATTTCAAATTAAATCTTTTTCGAAAATTATATCCAGTATCATCAATTCCTTATTAAACAATTTCAATATACTTTTATTACAATTAAAAACATATTCTTTTGTATGTAAGAAAATACTGCTATATTACAATTGGCTGTAGAATACCAAACTTTAAAACTCAAAACTTTAAAACTCATTATTATTTCCTTATAAGGTTATACCATAATTTTATCATTTTTTGTATTGTTTTAATGAAATTTATATTTCTTTTTCATATTCCTCTAATTTCTTCCTATATATCAGCGGTTCTTAAAGTGTGGTCCGCGTGACTTTGGGGGTCCGCAGCGTTTTTCTAGGGATTTCGTGAAGTCTCTTTTTCCTATTTTACAATCTTTGAAAGACCTAGGGAAAAATTTGTTAATATGCCACACTAGACTAGATCACTAAATTGTCTCCAATGATAAAACTCTACTAGAATATGTATTTGGATCAGGAATATTAAGTCGGAGAGAAATGTTCAAAATCTTGGGGATTGGCTATGTCACACTGACACTTAAAAAGTTGGCCGCGGTGATCTAAAGTTTAAAACCGCTGCTATATATCATTATATTTATTTTGTTCTTACGTGTGACATATTTTGCATTTTAAAACTAAGCGTACGTTGTAAAAGTACAAGCTGCGTAAACACTATTTATAGATGGATGGACATATATTTAATCGAATTAAAGTAATATCATTGGGAATTATTTCTCGTCAATTTATGTCTTCACGCCCTTATTTTATACTCTTCAATGCACGCAAAACTTCTGATTAAAAAAAAAAGTGTCATTTCATAAATGAACAAGTGTACTAAAAATAGTTATATATATATATATATATATATATATATATTTAAGGTAGGATCCGTAAAGCATTGCTAACCCTAATTCGCTGGCCTAATTCAGCGACAGCTTTAGAAATCATAATATGTCTCCAGTTTAGTCCAAAGACTTTTTTGTATCTACATTTGTTGTGTCTGATGATTTCCAATTTCTTCAGGCTTTAGCACTGTAGGTTCTAGTACTTTTTTTACTGTTATTTTTATATTCATATATATATATATACATATAACAGCTATAATAATATATATATATGATATATATATATATATATATATAAAATAAAATCCGGCAGTTATAACGCGCACCTATACTTTCAAGCCACATTTTTAATTTTTCAGTATGTTCGCCGTATAACGCTCATCCCGTTTTTTACGAAGAAATCTGATATGATAGTTTACAATGTTCTTATGTTTTGAAGTAATTTATTCGAGATATTATTCCAGATTTTTGAAATAATAGTATATTTCTAGAACTAGAAATCTTTTAGTTCATAAGGTATGTCACTTCTTTTAAATAAACAGTATATCGTTATTTGTAGACGTAATTTTTTTTTTATGCTCATCTCTTTTGTTATTTTTAAGGCTTCGTTTTTATACCCGGCGTATAACGCGCACTCTTACATTTCAATATCATTTTTTGTGTTCATTCATTGTGCCCGTTATACGCCGTATTTTAAGGTATATATATATTCTGCATAAAATATAGTTATAAACATAGCGAATATTCTACAAAACAAAGTATGGATAAATAAGGGATTTGATAATTAAGAATAACATACAAAAATATGAGTAAAGACTTAAGAAGACAATTGACCAGAATGGAATGTTTTCTAGTGCTGTCACTGAATTATGACAGTGAAAGAGGATTAAATTTACTTTGAAGGATCTAACCTTCTTTTACAGCAGCAAATTTCTACAAAATAGTGCAAGAAAAATTGTAGAAAAAAAAATTTGAAAAATGAAGTTAAGCTTAGTAATACACGTGTATACTTACAATACTTAAACAAACAATTGTTTATATTTACACGCATGGACAAAAAATTAGCGCACCAAAAGGAGTCGTCAAAATGAAACTAAATTTTGCATACGTAATAACTACTTTGATATAAGTAAATGATAAGAAAATCAAAGAAAAAGGATAATTTTTTTCAGAGAAAAAGGCAAAAGAACTGAGGATTTAATACCCTGTTGAACCCCATATATATATATAGCAGGAATGCACGATGCGATACGATCGGGTATTGAGACACACAAGTTCTGTACGATGTCTTGAGAAATTTCGTTCCATATTTGCTGTAACCTTGCCTCTAGTTCGCTCAAACTCGTGGAAAGCCCCAACTCGCCGACCCAAATCTTCCCAGATATGCTCGATTGGAGACAAATCTGGTTATCGAGCAGGCCAAGGAAAGGTAGTAACTGTACGAAGACAGTCTTGTGACACCCTTGCCGTGTGAGGCCGAGCATTGTCTTGTTGAAATACGGCTCCTGGGAGCCGTTGCAGGGTGTCATGGACATACCCGCTGGTCTCTCATGGTGCCACGGATCAATACTAAGGGTGACCGTGTATTGTAGGCAATGATACCCCATACCATCACGTCAGGTGTGGGAGAAGTGTGTCGCTGTAAAGCAAAGGCAGGAATGAAACGTTCACCACGGGGTCTCCACACACGAACACGATTGTCATCACTGCTGAGATTGAATCTGGATTTGTCGCTAAAGGCGACCTAGTTCCATTCCGCTTCTGTCTAGTTTCCTCGTGCGGGGCACCACTCCAAACGGAGGCGTCGATGGGTGGGCGTCAAGGGCAGCACTCTTAATGGGCGCCGCGATCCCAAATGTCCTTCAGCCAAGCGCCTTAGTGTAGCTCGAGAAGACACAAGGGCCTCTAGTGAAAGTGCTACCTGTGCCTGGATGGCAGCCGATGAAACAGTTGGCTGTACGCGTGCATTTCTTATGATGTGGCGGTCTATCTCGACGACTGGTTTGTCGAAGGCGTCCTGAACCAGGCCTTCGTTTAAATGACATCTCTCAGATCCACTGGTCCCAACACCTCCTCAGAACACAATCAGAGAGGCCTAATTGACGAGCTACTTGCTAGGTGACTACCAAGCTTCCATCATGCCGATGATTCTCTCCCTCTCAAACTACGACATCTGTTCATATTGTCTTCGAAAATGGCGTAATTGCATGTCTACCTCATCTGTTTCCTTGTCCACGGAGAACAACGTTAAAGACCCTCTATCGGCTTTCGTAATGCGCAATCACGCTGCATTTTTAATCATTTACATATCTCCCCGACATGTACCTTCATGCCAAGTTTCGTTATGATACCACAATTATTTCTTGGTATGCTAATTTTTTTTGTCCATGAGTGTATAATAAAAATTAGATTTTAATCCTTAAGTTATGTTATTGATCATTTACAATTGATGTAGCAATAAATAAAAAGAAAGTAAAATATTTTATTACATGTATTGAGTTTATACATACTTGAATAATTAGTAATCAGGAATACGAGTACATATATATTTCAATTCAATGCTTACGTAATATAGTAATACGTAATATTTTACAGGATATCATACATATTAAAAATGTCACATGCTATTTTTAAAATAAATTTTTTAAAGCTTATTGATTTCAAATGCGTGTTTATGGTTTTGTATGGTAAAATTTAAAAACTTCCACACATTTGTGAACATATTTAGAAAATCATTTGCTTGTTTCATAAGACCACATAACATTTTACTTTCAAAACTGTTTTTGCAATACTTTTTCTCTTCTTTCGTTATTGTTTAAAGATTAATTTGTCCCTCACAACTCAATTTTCCAAAAATCAAAATAATTGGTACATACATTTCTTAGAGAGCTTCTGAAAGTTTAATAAAAAGGTAATATGTGTAAATTTCTATAAAAATTCATTTCAATTAATGTATAATGTGTAAAAACACTAATTTTGCTAAAAAGTTTTATTTTTATACATATAATCACAAGTCAGATACTGAAAATTTTACTAAACGTAGAAATTTAATACATTGCCTAATACTGTTAACTTCACAACTTCAGACAAATCCCAAATAAAATCATTTCTAAACAAGTTCCTATATTTTCTATGCAATGCATTTTACATGATACATTAATTAGTAAAAATATATGACATTTATAAATAAAATTAGGAAATTCAGCTGTTTGATTTAAGATGAGAGGTAATAAAAGTATTTCCAGAGGCAATCACATACGCCAGTTTTTCAAGAATATATCGATATAATGTTTCTATAGCGTGACTTTAACTTGTTCCACTGGATGTATGGATTCATTTACGAAAGCAGACAGATTTATTTTAGTTTTAAGCTCTAAATATATTTTATATAGTAATTGCATGTCAGAAGAAATATTTTAATACTATAATAAATGGAATATATTTCTTCGAAACGAGAACATATATTTTCCAAATAAGATTTTTAGAAAGTGTAGCGTTTTAAAATGTAATAAGCGGTAAATAGTTACTGAAAGGGAATGGTTTAGGAGAAAGTAAACACTACAAAAGAAACTATTATTAATGCATTTTAAAGTTGTTACATTAAAAGTACATTTTTGGTCTTTAAATATAAGAATTAACGTTAGTGAAGAGTAAACGTTTTTATTAAGGTATCCGACTACGTTCGGAACCTGATTTTGCAAAACCGTATAAATGGATAATATTTATGAAATTTAGTGTCACTTAGATTAGAAAATGTATATAAAATTGTTTTAACAATAGTATTACAATAAAAAATTATTTAAGTACACTATTTTGACAAAAAATGAACATAGAATAACCCATTTTCAAAATATACTTCTTTTGTGAAAAATGCTTCTATTATAATAATTTTTTCCCTGTATATAACTCAGACATCTGTACAGAGGTTCAACTAGAATTTTTGAAATACATAACTTAGAAGTAGGTTTATCTATTTTTTACGACAACAGAGGGGAGAAATTTTAAGAAAAAAATGTCGACAATTATTTTAATTGGTTGTAAGTCTGAAAATAATGTGAATTTTTCAAAAATCATAGTTGAGCCTCTGTAGAGAGGTCTGAGATATATACAGGCAATGTATTATTATAATAGAAGAATTTTTCACAAAAGGAGAACATTTTGAAAAAGGTTATTCTAAGTTAATTTTTTGTCAAAATATTGTATTTAAATGTTTGTTTTTGTCAAAATGTCCCTAAAACAATTTTATATATGTATTCTAATCTAAGTGACGCTAAATATCATAAAAATTATCCATTTATGCGCTTTTTAAAATCACAGTTCTGAACGTAGTCGGATACCTTAAGTTTATTTGCTAAATAATATTCTTAATACTGTTCACGCTTAGTGATTCAATATTTTTTATATACATAAATAAAGCAAAAGGTTTGTTTACTGCAATGCAATGTGATTTGCAACCAAACACAAATAAATACCTGCGGTAAGAAGGGGAGGGCACGTTAAATCTGTGAAGGGAAAATGTCGCTTCGTTGACGTGATGTGGTAGTTAGGAAAGGGGGTGTTAGCTGAGGTGTCCTCCTCATCACTTGACTGACGTCAAATTAAGGGGTCCGTCGCCAATTATACTCTGTTGTACAGTACAACGTTAATAAATAACTCTCTCGCATGCACGTGATTTTTTAAATATTTAATAAATGTTTAAAATTAAGTATTTTCTAATTCATACTTTACATAATGTGATATTTTAATAAGTCAAAGATTTTCACTTTTATATGTATATGTAATTTTAAACAATTTGTCTTAAAAATATTTATTAAATTCATATATTTTTTTTACTTTTATCTGTCTAATATTTTAATATCCCTCATTGTTTATTTTAAATAATTACAAATACAGCTGTACTGTAACCGACGGAAATATGAGCGAAATGTATTCTGTGAAAATAATGTACAAGAAAGTAAGTGGCTTAAAAATAAAAAAATTTGGAAGAAATTTTTTTTTAAATTTTGGTTTTTCCATTATGTTCTAATTTTATTTTCTATTAAAATATTAGCATGATTATTTTTTATAATTTAACCCGTTCATGACCAGAAGATTTTTCCTGTTAAGATGCAACTGCATTTAAAAACTTCATATAAAATCCTTATTGTAATAAAATACGCCGAAATTTATAGTTCACAATCATTCCAAATTAGATATTTTTCAAATTCAGATCAAACAGGTGCTGATCACGGTTCTCAGAAAGGGGAAAATGCAATCTCACGTATGACACCTTGTTTCCTGAAATGATCATATATGTGTGCGATCATAGTCCTGAACGGTTAAACTTCTCTAATCACGATACAGATATCAGAATGTTGAGTCAAATAAAATTAATATTTTAAAATACTAAATCAAACCATAAAGTTAGCTTTCAAATTAGCGTATTTACTCGAATCTAAGCCGACATCGATTATATTAACCACACCCCCAATTCTCTACACTTTTTGAGAGTTACTTAAGAACTTATAAAAAAAATTAAGTTTATAATTAATTTATTTTCCCAGTATTAAAAATTTTCAAATACATGCATGAACCTATAATTACTCTAACAGTCAGTATCATATTTCGAAAATGATTCATCACTCCCAGTGTTACGGCTGACTTCTGAATTGGTGCTTGCGCCACCATTTTTCCACACAGTGTCGCTTTCTGTGCCATCCAATGCATTTGTTATGTAACATTTTTTAAAAGAATATATTATAGAGGATTGCAAAAGAATAATTAACTCTCTTTCTAGCAAAAATTGGATCACTTTGCTTACGCCATCGATGTATATTTGTTTCATGTGTCTGAAATTTTCAGTAGCCGCTGGTCCGTTTCAGTATTTTTTCTGCAAGTAAAATTGCTTCATTTTTTCATACTTGAGTCATAGTGAACTCGTATCGATGTTATTACCGGTGCCTTTGATGTTTAAGTGATTAAAAGAAAAACAAAAATATACAAAAATATTTCCTAAATACGAGCAGACAACGAAGTTTAGGATACACACTGAACCTACAGACAAACTGTGGAATGGGACAAGTCATCGATGCAAGTGTCCAGAATGGATGGTTTCATTTTTTCTTTTGAAAGGGGCGGAATCACAATTGTATCCTTCCAACACACGATTTGACTTCGATTGTAAGCCGCACCCGATTTTCAGTAGCCTTAACACTGGAAAATTGGAGCGGCTTAGATTCGAGTAAATACGGTATATCACACGAAATAATAAGAAAAACCAAAAATGAATAAAATTTATTTATTATAAAATATCGAATCAAAGGCTGGAAGAAAGTTTCTTTTTTAAAAAAATTGTTTTTAGCCCTTCGATATTTCATTAAATGTATAATCATCGTTAACTCTAGCAAGATATTTATTTCTCCTATTTAAATAAAGTGACCTCCCTTCATCATTACAATCTAACTCCCTAACCCTATTTCGCACTAAATTACTTTATTTATCAAGAACTCCTATCACTTCACGAACCAAATAGCCTGAACAAAGTTAAAGATCTCATAATTTCTAGTTATTTTTTTTTCTATTAATTTCCTAAATTAAATCCTTTGACTCTTTTATGCAGTCACTTTTTATCGTAAACGATCTCCTTTTATTTTTCGATCGCAGCCTCTAATCTTCTTTGATAACATTAAGGATCCAAATTGTCTGGGGGTCGGAAAAATATTAGATAATCTTTCATTACTTTTATATCTGACAATCATCCGAAAATGGCTTGCAAAATCAAAGAGTGAAAATTGTTCCATTTTTCTTTTCCTTCTTTTTTTTTTTTTCTTACTTAATTTTCTTTGGGTTTCTGAAAATGTTTTCTTAGCGGAGGAGATCCTTTTCTTGAAAGTAATTTTCTTAAAAGGCAAAGACATGTTAAATCTTAATATTTGAAGCGTTTGTAATCCATCAAGGAGAAGTGAGTTTTTATTTTCTCTTTGAAAAACATTATTACTTAAACTTCTTTTTGTGGGTTAAGAAAAAAAATGGAAAATTTTCCGCTACATTTTTTTTAATGTTCCGCCGTGCTAAAATATCCACATTTTGTCTTTTTAATTCGGCTAAAATTTGTTAATTGCTCTTTAGCGGTCTTTTTTTTTCTTTATGTGTAATGGGCATAAATTATTCTTTGAAAGAATATAGAAAAATAAATATGTCAAAAAAAGAAGCATTTAAAAGTATTTTTGCATCGTTAGTGATTTTTTTTCGAAGATGGTTTTCTTAGGACTCACATAAAGCTAATTCATAAGCTAATAACTTGGATTATTATTCATGTTTTCAATTTAATTTTTATGTCTGGAATAAAAAAAAAATTAAATACCATATTTTCCGACGTATTACGTGCACCAACGTAAACGAACATCTATACTTCAGATTGGAATTTTTGACATTTTGACCATGCCACACGCAGGTGCCTTTTTTGAAAGAAATCTGAAATGTACATGTGCAATACTTTTATTTTTTGAAATCATTTATTCGAAATATTAATCAAGGCTTTTGAAAAATTATACATTTCTAAAACTACAACCTTAAGACACAAGGAAAGAAAAAGGGAGGGGGGAAGCAAAATTATCATAATTATTGAAAGCTAAGCCGTTTATTTTAAATGAATAGCATTTAGGTGTATAAAGAAATGTCATTTTATATGCTCATGTTTTATTTTAAAGCTATATTTTATATATATATATATATATATATATATATATATATATATATATATATATATGAGGTTACACGAGGACAAGTATATTTCGACCTTATTTTTTGCTTCGAAAAGCCTCGTTATACGCAAGAATATAAAGTAATAAATAAAATAATTTTTTTAGGTATATCCGACACCATATGCTTCTTTTGTCTTCGATAGCGCGTTTCAAAATACCTTGCTGAGAAGTTAGAAAATATTTATTTGAAAACATTTTTGTGTGCTGATAATATATATTTTGTCATTGATGTCATAAAATGTTCCGTAAGAAAAATCTATGTATTCTATCTTAATATGCAAACTTCGCTTTTCATCTCTATAATATAATATTCTGTACTTATTGGTGCACAGATGTATAACATTTCTTTTGGTAAACAATTTAAGTGCAAGAAAGAACGTAAAACAAAACTTAAATGAACTATTTTATCCGTGTAAATATAAACAGTAAAAACCACTAAAACCCTATTCGTTGTCATATAAATGATATTTGTTAACATAAGAATAATTATACTATGGGTACTTCAATAAAAAAAAGTGAGTCTTTCAGTAATTCTTTATATATTTGGAGTAACATTTTTCTTCGCTGTTAAATTAGCACCGTTTCTTTTATAATGATAAATCTTTCCTTATCAAAACCTCTCGTTAGTTTAATAACAAAAATTATTATAACACTTACTCATAAATAGTTCCATAGGAAATTTTTTCATTTAATTTAATAAGGGAAAATATATTACTAAACCTAGAATCAACGCATTTTGCATCAGAATATACTACTTAACCCGCGGCCACTCGCGCCTGTTTTTGCTACCGTCGTTACTCGCGAGGAGTAGAGAACACCCCAAACTTTTAACACGTGTACTTAATTATGCAAATAAATTTAAGTCATTATGATACATTTTTATAAAGTACAAGATGTTTTTCGTATTATACAAATAAAATTATTAAATTTATGGGATACAAATGAGACTAACATTAATTTAAATTAAACATACAAAATTTTCATTTTAAAACACATAATTTTATATTTTTTCATAAACCAGTATATATATATAAAATGTGTATACCAGTAATAAATATACTTTATAATTAATTAGATAATGATAGTTTAAAGTAGAAAAATAATATTTTAATCATTTTCCAAACATTCAGAGCAGACTATAAACATATGCTCAACTTCTCGCTGGAGTTCTCAGCCCCCCAGATAAACTTTTGAAGGTCCTTAGATTCCAATCGTTCGAGAAAGAGGGATTACATCAGGCCTGAAGGTTCAATGACATATCATGTGCAGCTACAGAAAAAATCGTGGTTCTGCGCATTCTTTTTAGAATCCTGGGAGGATTTTCTTGCTGCTGGGGTGTACAGAACACCCCGCGCGAGTGATCGCGGGTTAATTTACTAGTAAATATTAAATATTTATATTTAAACTAAATAGGTAAACTTTTTACCATTTATGATCGGATACAACTAAATTTTGAGTGCTATTACTTACAATTGTGAAGGGGCTTTATGGAGTTTTTCTACTAATCCTCTTGTGGAATCTTTGGGGCCCTCGATTGAGTTATTTCATAGCCATCCCTCTCAAAAGAAACCTTGATGTGCAGATTAGTTAGTAGATATATAGTGGAAGTTTACTAATCGAGAATGAAGAAGGAAAGGAAGCTGAGTTGCTGAACGCTGTGTAGTTACGGTAAGGATCTGAACTTAAGGGTGCGTAATTATAGAACGGGTCTTAGCTATTCAAATAAATTAAGGAAGTTAGGATTCATAGCATAACTTTACTTAAAGTTAGGCGGTTAGGATTTCCGACACTTATTTACATAGAATTTAGGTTACGATATATCACTCTTGATTTTCCTTCTATAGTAAGATTGTCTTGAATTATTATATTGGATAATAATAAATTGAATTTCTTATGACTAATTTGAGTCAACAATCTTTAACTTCTACAGAATTAGGTCGAGTAGATGAAGAGATGTCTTCCCCAGGTGGGAGGCTATCACAAAATCTTTTCAGTGTAATATATATATATATTTTTAATTTCTATCTCTTATACAGAGTGTCTTTTTCTTTGAATGATAAAAACATTAATAAATATTATGATGCAAAAAAGTTTCAAAAATGAAAACAGCGGGAACAGTTGTAGGAACCAGCCATTTAACGAAAATTTTCAAATTGTCAGACAGTGTGGACTTAAAACAGCCCATAACGTTAAAAAATGGAATCCAAACTGTCTCTTACCATTTTAATTGTTATTACATTTAACTGCAATTAAACTCTCTGGTCTTGATCATCTTCACAGAGAGCGTAAACTAATCTAGGAATAAAACTTTTCCATTGGGTACGCTTCAGAATGGGACGGATGATGGATTTTGGAACTCTTGTCTCACGAGCCGCTTGCAAAATACATTTTCTGAGCAATATATGCAATTTTTTAATGACCTCTTTCTCTTGTGGGGTTGATGACGGATCGATGTCTTTCGGAATGGTTCTTTTGAAAATTCTTAAAAAAGTTCCTTCTACCAGAAACTCTCAAACGAGAAATATTGAGCCTGTGGTTTCCACATTGAAATTCCTTTTTAAACTATCTGTGTACTCCACTTATGTTCTGCACTTCCCAGTAGCACTTTAGGGGATAAAATTTCTTTGCTCAAAGTTTCATTCACTATTTTCATATTTAATTGTTTAGTAAACATGTGTTATAAGTGTAAGGCTTGTATTTAATTTTCATAAGGCTTGAAAAACTCCATGCGATTGTGGACTTACTGTTTACAAATGTAATTACTATAAATGAAGTGGATGAGGCACAATAATAAATCAAATAAATTAACGAGTATGATTTGTTCATCTACATTATCTTTCTTGTAAACCAGTCTCTACAGCAGTGCTACCTAACCTTTCTATCACCCCGGACCGGTCAACGTTTCATAATTTTACCATGACCCCCTGAAAGAAGGGGGGGCATTGATTGCTTATATCTTAGCTTTTTGTTTAATAATTTAATTTAATTGCATTTAATATGACTTCAGAATAAAATATACCATAAAATCTAGCGTATAACGCGCACCTATACTTTCAAGCTGCAATTTTCAATTTTTAGGTATATTCGCCGTATAACGCGCACCCGCATTTTTACGAAGAAACCTGCTATGTGCGTACGCAACGCTCTTATGTTTTGAAGTTCTTTATTTGAGGTACTACAACAAGCTTAGAAAAAAATACTATATTTCTAGATTTATAAACTTTAAGTTAATAAGAGGAATGTCATTTCTCTTAAATAAATAGTGTTTCGTTGTATGTAGAAGTCTAATGTTTTTCCTATGCCCATCCTTTTTTATTTTTAAAGCCCTCATTTTTATACCCGGCGTATAACGCGCACTCTTAAATTTCGATCTTATATTTTGTGTCAAAATTGCGCGTTATAAGCCGGATGTTACGGTAGTTACACCAAAAAATGAATATAAAATGATCTAACAAGGAAAATAAAGGGATTTCCTTAGAAATTCAGGAACAAAACCCAGAGAAATACACCACAGTAAATAAAATAGATATAATTTAATGTTTCTTTGGGATTCCTGTGCATTTGATCCATAGACTGGTACCGGTCCACGGCCCGGGTGTTGGGAATCACTGCTCTAGAGAAAGAAAACATATTTTGAAATGATATGTATCAGTGTATTTATTCGCACGACGTTTTTTGATGGAATCAGGTTGCGAAGTGGATATTTAGAACGGAAAACTGCATACGAATGTAAATCCCAAGTAATTTCTTGCATTCATGCTTTGAAAAACGAAATAACGATAGCTTCCATCAACATAAAATGCTTCAGTATCTGATACGGCTCAAAGTGTTTCTTTCTTCTACTTGCAATATTTTACATTCAGTATTGATTCCTTCCTTTCTGACTAATTTTAAAATGCATGTAACCATTCGAAATCTCCAATAGAATCCTTTTACGTACGAAGCGTGAATACGAATTTACAAATTTACATAAGTATTCGGATTCGGAAAATGTTTACACAGGAGATGTTAAGATAAAAAGTGCTGATCATCTTATACATATATACATGAGAAAGCTGAACTTTCCACTGTTTAAATGCTATTTTGGTATACCGTTTACTAAGGCCTTCCAACTTTGTAGGTAGAGAGAAATGAAAGTTTTGCACTTAGTAACGATTTTCTAGTTGCATTGTTTCGGTTCTCCCCTTTCAATGTAGAAACCTTACTTCAACTTGTCGACGATCTTCTGTTCCAGAATTTTACAAGGTTTAGCTATTAAAATAAAGCTTATGTTTAACATAATTTTTTTTTGTGTATATATTTTAGAACTATACAACATTTGGTACAATCTGAACTGAAAATTAACAGAAATTCAGTAAAATGTATTAACAATTGTAAACCATTTTACAAATGTATATTAATGACAAAGTCAGGTTTTAGAATGTTTCTCTCAGCTCTAATTATATTTAGACAACAATGGAGCCCATTGCTTCTCAAAGTTTCAATACTTGTAACTCAATATTCAATAATAATTTTCAACGTGCCCCCTCCACACAATAACAATACAGTAAACTGCAGAACACACTTTGACACTGAAGCAACAATACGACTTTAATCCCTTAAGTGCCACCGGCGTATGTAAACGTCTCTCTCAGCCAAAGCATTAATTGCCCCAGACGTATATATACGTCTTTCCGAAGTACAATCTTTTCTGTGCACTGTTATTCATAAAATTATTCTGAAGACTTTGGAATGTAATAAAATGACTTTTAAAATGTTTGCGAAGGATTTGCTTATTTATTTCTTTTCTCTTCCCCCCTCCACACATACATCACATACACGGGCCTACATGGAATAAAGTAAGTTAAAGTAATAATAATATTAAAATTATCAAGATAAGTGTTAATTTTTGAATATAATATTATGTATGACAAGCCCATGGGGTTATTGGTAATTATTAACGTTGTTCTTATTTTAGTATTGTTAAATTAACTATAAAATACATTGTTCAGTATTGATATATTTATAGGTGTATTATATCAGTGTAATTGTGTACTTTTTTCTTTTTTTTTTATTAAATCAGAAAGTATTTTATTTGCTTACTTTCAGTAAATTAATAATTTTTTTAAATAATCTTTTGTTTTCGACTTTTCAATATATTTGCACCCCACTCGTATTAGCCCCCGTAGGGGGCTGGGCCCTACAGTTTGAGAAATGTTGATGTAATGAGTAAAGGAGTGAGGACTTATTAAGGTTCCACTATAAAGCATAACACGGGCTACTGACGAATGACCTCTTAAATTCCTTCTTCACTAAACTGACGTAGATGACTCGTGAGCTATTACCCCACTCGTCAGACTATCATACTACGTCAATGGTAGAATTTTGAAAACTACATATTTAGCCCCTTATGAGATCAATTTTTTGTCTAAAATGTTCCAAAAAAAGGCACATTTTTTTATTGCATATAACTTAGCATAGTGCTTAACAGAATGCGAAAATGGAATAATATTATTTTAATTTTCAATTTTTTGGAGTTTTTACACTATTTTTTATTTATAACTGGGGATCACAGAAAACCCTAAAAGTTTGCATGTTAGGAATAACGTTTCATGTATATTAAAATAATTTTTCTCATACTTACAAAAAAAAACTTAATGTTCGTACCTCTTTTTCAAATGGTTGAAGATTTTGTGTGTGTGTGTTCATATACTCTTACTTATGCACACATAATTTAAAACATTGTGTAATACTAAGTTTTATATTGCAATGGGGGGCAGAGAGAATATCATCTTTTTTGGATTAGCTTTCCATTTTCATTTCTTCTCATACAACATTTGGCCCACTGCCTTGCCAATCGTTGTTCATTATGGAATATTTTCAAAAAACTAAATTTTTGCCTTCATCGAAAAACCTCACTTTCACCAAAAAACAAACAGAAAAAATGGATGAACAATATTTCAGTACCACAGACCAGGGGTGTCCAACCGAAATGACCTTGTGGGGCACTTCGAAAAAACATTATAATCTCGCAGGCCGCACATAAAAATATGTACCTTTATATCAGACATGGAAACAAAAAAAAACATTTATTGAGTGAAAATTTAAAACAGAATGAATTATTATTATTGCTTTCATTATTTTTCATATATACAGACATAGATAATATAATAATGTTTATAAAATATAACAATGCTATGATCACAAATGATGTTTAAAATATTACAGTTGTCATTTTCTTGAAAATTACGGTGTCCTTTTGAGTTAAACTTTCGTTACTCATTGTTGAAATTTGATAGTACTGTCATTCGAAAACGCTGCCCTTTATCTTAACCATCCTGAATATTTTTTTTTAAACTTTAAAAAACAACTCTGACTGCCTCTTGCTTTTTGGGCACTTCAGACAGAAAAGGAGGAGGAGAAATGAAAGTCGCACACACAGAGAATCATATATCATCCATAGTAAAGGATATGCATAATGCAATTCGGAATTTATTAAAAATGTAATTTATTATAGAAAAATCAAATGTAACTGTTTAATAAAATAAAAATCTATTTTAATCTAAAGGATATTTCTATTATCAAAAATGTGTGTGATTTATTTTGATATATATATATATATATTTCCTCTCAAATAAATTTCAAAATGAAAAAACTTAAAAAGACCTGACATTTAAAAAATTTTTTAAAAAAGAAGTCGGCGGGCCTCAACTTACGTACTGGCGGGCCACATGCGGCCCGCGTGTTGAACACCCTACCATAGACCAACTGCATTTCCAAAAGAACACACACTAACACTTGTTTCCTACTGTGACTAAACGCTCCATACTTCTCGCCTTTCTACCCCAACTGAAACTTCAGAACCCCGTACCGGGACATTCTGTAAACAGGAAGCACAACGGACAGACGCAAGTTCTTTGCCCACATCAATCTGCAGCACTTTCAAAGGTGTAATTTTCATTCACCCGCATTACTACTTTTATGTGTAAATTTTAACTGTAAATATTTATTTTCTGTTCTATAAACATATGTACTATCGCCCTCTCTGACTGTTATTCGAATTCAAGCAACGGCATCAACTCTAATAATCTCCCTATCAGAACTAAAAATATTTTCAAAACAAAGATAGAAAAAGAAAATATCAATGACCATACAACGTATGGGCTAACCTGTTATTACCAGTTTTCGAAGGCCCGTATGGTGGAAGGGCAAACCAGTTAAGGGGTTAACGCTTTCATCAGCCCCTTCTATACTGCAGATATTCAATGCCATCAGAACTCGAATCCGCGACAAGCCAACCTCAAGTCTGTGACCCCAGCCAATAGGTTACCGCGGCCACATTACACAGCCAGAAAATTAGAAACACAAATGCACTTTCTAATCCTTCTACAACCAATTTTACTGGACAAGAGACAGAAAAGACAATAAAAACCTAATCAAAATGAATACTTAGACTTTAGTTAAGTTTTCACTTTAGGTAATAATTATATATTTCCTCATATTTAGTAACCGTGAAAGAAACTATTTGAACTCATTGGAAGGATTGTCTTACAGCAATTGAATCCATTCAGAAAATTACAGTTGGAAATGTTCTTAATTCCAACTGCATTTCAGGAAATGCATTAATTTTTTTATCGTTAACGTAATGTGTTCTAATAGCAGTCCCTTTATTTATCTGGTGTCATTTATAAGTCATTTTTATGTAGTTTATAAATTTTCGGTATTTTATCTCCTTACGTTACTTATATCATCAGCAATGCATTTACACATCCAGAATAATTGTAGAAGAGCATGTACAAAGATTCCTGTGTATTACTTTAATATGCTTGATTTATATATGATAGTGTTTCTCATATTGTGGGGCGCGCCTTCCTTGGAGGCATGATAACCCTACAAGGGGAGGCTCGAGCATATAAAAAAGTCGAATATAAAAGATATAAAAAATTATAAATTTACTAAAAGGAAAGCAAAACAAAATATAAGTTGACATAATAAAAAATACACATTGAATCTGATATACTATACTTAAAAATGTATCAATACGGCTCAATATATTTAATACTAAGTATCAATATTAAGTTAAGAACATGTTTAATAATTACAAGTGACTTTTCCATGGGCTTATCATATACAAAATTGTACAAAAAATTCAATACTTATCTTGATAATTCGTACGGTTTATAAGTAAGGTCTTTAGTATCAAAGTATTATACATTATTACTGTATTGAATACATTGTTATTGTAGAGGGAGAGGGTGCGATGAAAATTATGATTGAAAACTGGGTCACGTATATCGAAAGTTTGAGAAGCACTGATATATGACGATCAATACCTATTAGTAATTGTTCAAATTATTTATACTTTTTCTTCACTTTGTACTTTTCCTTTACTTGTATATTTTTTTTACAATTTTAATGTGATTTTCATTCAAAATATATTTATTGATTTTTTTGTGCTTAAGAAAACATTACACTTATATGGGAATTTTTTAAATAAAATTATTTAAAAATTATTATTTACATAATAAAAATGCAACGAGTTTATTAGCTTCTAAAAACAATGTATTGTTATATAAGAAAAAGAATGGAATCTGAAAAAAATTAAATAACGTGCCTGGCATAAACTAAGACAACTTCACCTTAAATGAGATTTCATAAAAGAAAAAAAAAGTTGATATATACGAAAATTAGCAAACCAATTTTCGAAACAAATAAGATATTTTCTTATTATATTCAGTATAAAATACAAGGATTTTTAATGAAATATCTATCACATAGCAACTTAATTAGAAAAACAAATATCGAAGAAGTGTGGCATTAAAGTATTATCAAGACATTATGTCTACAAAGCATCTTACATAAGTTGAAATAATAACTTATGTTCCAGACAAAATTCGTTAGAAAAGAAATTAGCAACGCATCTACTTTATAAGTTTTCATAGGAGAATCCTAGTTTTCTTCTTTTCATTTCTGTATTCAAAAACAAATGTGTATACATATACCATCAAATTATATAATTTCACATTTCGGATCCAACCCTGAAATGGCATCTGGACTTTTCAATAGGCCATTTCTTTCTAACAACGTTATTTGAAAAAAAGTAAATACATCTAAAGATAATACATCTTAGGTTTTGAATTTCTCTTTATATCTCGTATTACATGATATTTATAAAAATTATTTAAAAATTGCAAACATTTACTGAAGGAATTATAAATACTCGTAAGATATATTTCATATTCAGAAATTTAAGAATTTATACATATTACTTTCAATGAAATTTCCCAAAATAAGGATCAATACATAAAGAGATTTGCAAGCTTATACAAATGCATCTTGTTCTCATGTGTTTTAGTAGAGCACAAACGGCAACTTCTCTATAGGTTTTTGTCAAGTTGGCATATGGGCACGAACTTGAATCAATAGTACGGCATCTGGAGCAATTATCTGCTGCTCAGAAAATTTATAGATCGCATTTTGCGCATACGACTTGAACATCCATATATTAGTTGTGATAGCCGAAGTCCTAGCAGCACAAAGTATTGGTGGGAAAATAGATTCCAATGGGCATTTAAAAATTATTTAATTTGGTGGTAAAACATAATTACCAGGACCTTATAAAATGTTTTGTTGGATTCTCCCACCTTTTTATTTTTCCGTCAATATATTTTTTAGGTTGTAGTCTTTATATGCACATAAATGTAATAAATCTCCATTTATTTTTTCCAGCAATTTTATTTAATTTATGATGGAGTTCTTTAATCCCCAAGATATCGAGATGGTTAATTATTTTACGTTACGCACCTAACGGCACAACTTCCTTCCAACAACGGCCTTTAACCACAACTTCATTTCCTCAAAAACTGCCTCGTTAATACATTTCAAAGTGAGATGATGCAATATCGAATCAGTTATTGATTCAGACTAATTACCCTATTAAATAACGAAATTCATACGATTATCAAAGCTTCCGGTAGGAAAAAGTATAAAAGCTGAGATGATTGGAATATAGAAGAAATATTTTACCAATTGCCTTATGTACATGCGTGTTTGTATTGCTACTTTTCGGTTTTTGCTATGTGTTCGTAAACAAAGTTTTTAATTAAAGTAATAGTGTCTCATCAATTTAGTAAGTGACTTGAACCGGATAAAGATGCCCCAGTAACATGTTGATTCTAGTAAATTCCTCACACGCAGATATATATCTATGTACATATACGGACAAACAATGTCTTCTATGAATTTAACCTTTTACCAGTCAAGTTTTTAATGATTTGGGTACATAAAATGTCACCACTATGTAAAAGACTATGAGTTGAAGCCGAAATAAACTTCTTCCGCTATATATAAAGATATAAAACGATTAGATGCAGTAAAAAAAAACTACTTCGTGTAATAATTGATGGAGACACTTTGAAACTTAAGTGCCGTGCCTGAGATATCCTCGGGAATGACAGTTAAAAGGTCAAAGTTTTCTTTTACGATTAGAGAATCAAAAATAAAATTTTTCATACTTTAATTTTTAATACAAAACAATTTATTATTCAATATTAATTTTCTTCTAATTGACAAAAATCAGACTATTTAAAATTATATCTCTTAAAACATTCGGCATCCTTTTCACGAATTAAATTTATTTCCACTGCATTCTCGCCTCTAAAACAAACATTTAAAATGCAGTTAGTCGCTAATTGAATCTTTGTGCACTAAATAGCAACATAAATATCCGGACTCAAATAATTCACATTCCTTAAAATAAATACATTAAAGTGTATTTATTCTCTTTAAAAAACAAAGTTCAACGTGACAATAAAGTCATTCATCTCAGTTCTTTCTCTGTAGAAACAAACATAAACTTTTTTCACGATTCAACAGGCAGGTATGTCACTTTATTTCATCCACAATGAAATTATATTTAAAGCGCTTTAGTGTTGACTTTTTCCCAATTTTTCCGTTCCAACTCCCACATGGAAAGTTACGTGAATAAAATATGTAGGCAGAGAAGAGCGTCAGTTTTTCCTTCTGGAAGTATGCCAAGCTAATAGGACTGGAAAAATGCCAGGGTCCATCATATTTCATACGAGGTAATCATAAATCACAAAAGAACAGAGCTGGGATTATTTTTCCTCACAAGAAGCTATAAATTATAGGACGAAAGAGCTGAAACTCCCTTTATATACAGTAAGAATCCGTTCGTGGGGACTAATATGTTTGCTAGTAATAAACGGAAAAGTTGGTCGAAGTCTTCTGAATATAAATTGTGAGATGAATGTCTGATTATTGTTGCGGTAAACCTAATTTCGTAGCTTTGTGGGGAGTATAGGAAGCAATTTTCATAAAAGGAGGAAGCAAGGAAGGAAATAAAATGATTATTTAAATAAATACTTAAAGTAAAAGGACCATTAATCCAAACCAGCCAAAACAAACTAAGATTAAATGACTGGAATGAATATATATATGGAATATAAAATTTGGTTATCCAGTTAAACATACTTAAAAAATTACTTCTATATTAAATGGGGTTTTTTTTGCTTCAAATTGGCAGTTTAGCCTTTTTATTCACGGAAAATCTCCAAGAGTTTGAGCCATTTCGTTTGTGGCACCATCTAGCAGTGGCGCCCTCTACCAAATTTAATTCAAGCTCTTTTGGATGCTAAATATTGCCGTGATTTAATTTTGTTGAGAGGACCAGAGCCAAATTGATATTTAAGGGATCTTTTACATTGCATATAATCAAATGACTCGAGTGCCTACGATTTTCACATCCAAAAAGTCTATCAACTCCAGCCAAGATGGAACCCCCAACCTTGATCTTACGAGGCGGGCATGCCACCTCCAAGCCACTGAATCGACTAAATGACAGTAAAACATACAGACAAAAAAACCTTTTTCAGAAAAAGTATTTTTAAAACTTAAATGAAAACCATAACTTATTTATTATTGATTGGTTCTGAAAAACTCACAGAAATAATTGAAAAATTATTACTAAGAATCGCACAATTTCAAATCAAGTTCGAGAGACGTGTATAATAGCGGGTAAAACGAGTGGAATATTTTCCAATTAAATTTCTGTAAAGTAAAACGCCAATGACATTGTTTTATTTTTCATAACCCTATCGTAATCTAACACATTTTCAATTCATATGTCATCTTGTATAATGTCTAAAATAGTCATACTTTAAGTGTCATGTTTTGAAAATGAGTGAAAAGAAAATTTTGTATGCGACACGTGATCGTCGACCTCTGTTTTATTTCATCAAGGAAACTCCCTTTCTTGATGATTAAATGCATTCAAACATCCAAATGAGAAAAATGTAAGTTTTACGAGATATCGAAATTTGTTTTTTTCTACTTTTAGAATTAAAGTTGTATTTTAAAGTCTTAAAAGATAAAAGTTTAAAATTGTTTGAGAATGATTGACGGAAAAAAAAAATCTTTAGTTACTTTTTTTCCGACATCTGCGAATTCGTATGTGGGTCAACCCTTTACTTTCATGTTAAAAATTTCCAAAAATCTCAGCTTATACACATAAATATACGGTAAAAGGGGAAAAAACATGGTTTGAAAAAAAAACTATAATAAAATAAACTGACATATACTTCAACTAATCAAATATTTTTCAAAAGTTGACATTTTTTTACGCTTTCACATAAATTATTTAGATAATTGTATGCTTAAAATGTACACAAATTAATCATTTAGAATCGTAATTGAGTCTGAATATTTTATTATTATATTGACGAGCTAAGCATTTACATTTTATTTTTTATATATTTCTCATACTTCTTCAATTACTAACTATACTGGATTTAGAAAAAAAGAGTAAATATTTTTATAAAGTTGTCACTCTAAGTTATAAACCTAAGACAAATTAAGAAAAAAAGAATCTTAAACTATATTACTTGCCACCTCTTTCATAAATTATATGTAATCCATTTCGGAAACGAAAAAAATATATATGTCAAAGGTATTTCATTAAATCACTTTTAAAGATCGATCAAATATTTATAGCTTTTCTTCTTAAAATCGTTTTTCTAGACAGCGTAAAGCCTCAAAACGAGTTATTTGTGCATAAATACATTTAAGCACATTCCTTGATCATTTGCAACTTTTATTTTCTTTTAATTTTGTTTCACGCCGGCATTATTCCGGAACACCGCAAACAACAGGGAAAGAAGAATGAATAGATTGAAAAAAAACCGATAAAAAAAACTTATTAATTGGCGTAAAGCAAACTTTCTTTATACTTTATTAAAACAAGGTACCCAACTTTTATTTTCAGCATATAAATATCTTAAGCTTTCAAGAGAAGGTATAAAAAGGTTCCGAACAAACAAAAAATAGTCTTCATAAATTTCTTTTTTTTTCCTTTTTTTTTTTCTTTCTTCTTCATTGTTTTATTATCGTACTTTTAGAGACGAATGGTTGAAAAAAAATATCGAACGAGGCTATTAATTTTTATGCTTCTTTCTCGCTTCCGATATAAACCTAACTTACTTTCTTTGTATTACAAAATTCTACTTTTTATGTCTTTTCCTTATATATATATATATATATATATATATATATATATATATATATATATATATATATATATATATATATACACATCTAGTGTCATTGCAACCGATAAGCGTAACAAAAAATAATAATGAAAAAATACTTTATAAATCGTCTGCTTTTTCGAAGGAAAAAAAATAGCTCAAAAAACAATTAATCAAAAAGGAGAAAAAAGAGGATAGTTTTCTCTTTTGTGTATGTATTTTTCAACTGAACTGAAACAAAAATTCCAAACGATTCCAGTCAAAATGAAGTTAAGAAACAGCTGTTTCGAAGCGACTTTCTCGCTTGACTGAACCGCATCAAAATTAATTTTCCGAACATTCTATTCTAAATTGGTTAAAGCCTGGGCGAACTGGAACTCCTCCTAACTTAACTGGAACAATATAATTAAAATCATGGCTCACAGGAAGGTGGATGGGCACTAATTCGATATGTGATGAATGTTTTGGAAAGAAGACATTTAAATTCAAACCGGGATCTCTTATATTATGAATTTAATTAATGTTTATATTATCAGATATAATGTAAAAATCACCAATATTATATTAATGTTGTATGTACGTGCAATATGGTTTAAGTATGCAAAATGATGAAATAAATAACTTATAGGAAATATCGGAAGAAAACTAAAGATTTATACATATTTTTGAATTTATTTTTCAAAATTAGCTGAATCTTTATTCCACTTCCGAGGAATTGATGTACGTTAAATTTGTAGAGGCTTAAAGTCCTCACGTTGGTATGGCTTGGAAACGTGAAGAGTGGGGTACTAGTTCTGGTGAGGTCCAAATTCGTATTGATGAGGTGTGAATTTGACGGGGTGAGTCAATCAATTTGTCATTTTGTTTCATATTTATTTTTTATATATTCTCTTTTTTTATCGTAATCATTATAACATAAATTAGTAATCTTTTTGGTATTTATATCTTACTCTAATTCATTTTATTGTATTTTCAATTTCCACATTACATTTTTCGTTTGATCTTTAGAAGAGATAAATATACCATCGTCAATTTCAAGTTGGATGACAGAAGAATCTATAATACGCCAACAAATATAAATATTTAAAAAGACAAATAACAAAAAAGTTAAAGAATTTATGCTACTTCACAAATAACTTAATAAATCATTAAAAATAAGGAGTAATTCAGAAGCATTTAAGAATTATGAAACTTAAGAGGTTCAATATTCCCATGTGCACATTATTTCTTGATCATTTCATATGCATTAATCACTCCAGGATATCTGTTTGGGCTAATTCCATTTCCTCAAAACCCAGAATTATATTATTATTCATCTTAAAACTAAATGTGATTGCCATTTCATTAACAAAAAACGATGTTTCTTATAAAATTGTCACTTTTTTTTAATTCCTTTTCAAGAGAAAAGATGAACAATTTTTTGCGAAGCGTTTTTCCTAACGTTTTGGTCTAATGCCATAATTTATCAATTAATGAACATCGCATCCCAAAATTTGTATACTTATCTTCATCGAAAACAGGATCATACACACAACTCGACGAGTTCTATCTATTGTTATTTTTTGTGCGGAAATTCATGTAAACTCAGGAGTTGGGAGCAATTGGTTCCGATAACGAAACACCTTGGAAAGGGGCCCTCTTCGACAATAGATAGAACTTGTCGAGTTGCTCGTGTGATTCGATTTTCTAAGCTCTGGTGTAAAAGAGGGCTCCCCCAGATCCGATCGAAAAACTTTTTTTTTTCATCTGACTGCACCCATAATTCCGAAACTAACGCGATACAATTTTAGAAACGGCTCGTCGAGTGGATTATAAAAATAGAAAGTTTAAAGATAAACTTCAAAGATTAAGGTACTCTCGATGTGTTTTTAGTGCATACTTGATTCATATTTATAATATTAATTCATCAGGAACATAATAAATAGTCATTCTCTGTTCTTATAATTTAATCTCAAGCCAAGAAATTCCCAATTTTTAGAAGTATTTAGATTTTTACAAAATTTCTTAATGAATTTATTATACATAAACTCATGCATTAAAATAGTTATTTAATACTTCCTAAACAGAGAAACTACATTGCGAACACACAATAATGGTTGAATCATTTAAAAACATTTAAGAATAGTGCATTGCATTAAAATTTATAATTAGAGAGAAAGTTTGAGTTGCTTTTTCAGCGTAATCAGACAGTTATTAAGTTAAATCATTGACGGAATTAACATTCATTGTGACATTATTTCTCACGATACTATTTTGGAAAAATATTTTACTGTACATTAAACATTAGGTAGGAAAATTATTTTCCCTAAAAAAGATCTTTAGTATAAAATTGCTTTTTTAAATAATAAAAAGTCCACTTACTTTCTCCACTTTGTTTTGTGATTAGTTCTGAAGAAGTTAGATGGAACAGTTCTTAACCTCTTAACTGCCGATTAAAAAATGCTCAATTCATAAACCATTGCCACAGGTTTTTACTTAGAGGCGCTATGAGGTGTCTTGAAGGGAATAGAAAAGCCACAAAACAAGCAATTTTCCTCCGAAATAAGTATATACTTCGCAAACACTGTCAAGGTCATTTTATTGCGTTCAACATCCTTCGGAAAGGTTTTACTGTATTGTGTGCAAAATAACAAATTCTGTTACCTTCCATAAAACACGGAATGCGAAAGGATTCCATTATTGACTCCTTATTAATATTATACTTAGAAGAGATACACGAGGGCCACATAGGCAACGTATCTCTTAATTCAGAACCATGGCCAAGGACGAAGATGACACTCTCTCTACTTAACAGGTCATCAGGGGCAATAGGGCTTGAACTCATGACACACTGGCCTCGAGCCCATGACAATGATCACTAGGTTACTGTGGTCACTAACATGAAAGCCAAACATAAATGACAACTCGAAATGCTACTTGTTAATTTGTTACCATTGGGTTCTCAAAATATAAGTTGTGTAATTTGCTCACAATTTCTACCAATCCATATCTTATTCATTTTGTCTAAGCAGGATTTTTAATAATTTACTGTTGGTGAAAGTAAGCTTATTTAAAATAATATTTGCTGAATTTTTTTCTGTGTGAGGAATTATATTTTGTAGTTGAAGCTTTTTAGAATCAAAATTCTGAAATCCCTTTTCTACTGTAAAAGTTTTATTTTAAAAGTCTTTCCAAATATTTATATACATAAATGAAATTTTTCTTTGAAGATGTGTGTAAGATGTAAAACCTCTTTCACAATACCCAACACACAAATCACACCGCAACTTCTTAAGGAACAATCAAAGTATCCCCCTCTCTGATAATTTTCAGATGGTCATTCCCTTTATTGAAACGATTTTGTAATTTATTTTCTCGTTTGTATTTGAAGTTGAAACTTTGACAACTTCTAAGTAATTGTCTGCTATTGTTTTGAAGAAGAAATTTCAGCCTTATATGGAAGGGCATTGATAAAGTTGAGCTTCATATGAACAAAACCTCTAGTCACACGTCTAATTTAACTACCACTTATTTATAAAAGAAAGAATCAGAAACAGAAATAAAACGAGTATCTCCTTTGACGAAATACTTGTACAGTCCTCTGACGCTTCTCCAATGGACTTATGTGCTTTCGGTTTAATAAAACGAGCTTTAGGTAAACGGCATCTAATGACTCTGAACGGAATTTGAAAAACGGTTCAAGAGGAATGAAGTAAAATTGGCTGGACAGTACAAAGAAAAAATTAACCTTCATGGAAAATTCCAGCAAGAGCTGGTGTCAAGAATTATGGTTATCAGATAAAAACAAATCACCACAAAAAATAAGGAATTAAAAAATTACCTATCAAAATCTTTGCAATAAAGGGCAAATTATCTTCTTTACAATTACTTTTCAAAAACTCAGCGTATCTTTCTGTGACCTCTGATACTTGTTTACATAAATATTTGCTATACTTTGAATAATCATGTGCTATTTGCACACTATGATCTCAATTCATGACGTTCACAAGACAAAAATAACACATGTGTTCCTTGAGCTCAAAACAGACATTTAACTAATTGTACTTGTTCTATTTGAAAATTTCAAAATTTAAAATTGGGTAAAGATGCTCAAATGTTGTGAAAAAATAAGATTTTAAATTTTAAAAAATCTTTAATTATGCATGCACTTTTAAATAAAATGCATTTTGTGTATTATATGCTTCATTGTTGTTAATAAATATGCACTTTTTAAGAGGAAACTTTTGCAAAGAGGTGGCAACATCGAAGAGCATCAACTGATTAGCTGGAAACACATGATTGTTTTTATCGTGGGAATATAACGTTAAGCAAGTTTTTGAACTGATTGGTTAGAAACACGTGGCAGATTTTATCATGTGACTATGACGTCACACGAATTTATCCCATTGCTAAGACTATTTGTTTCATCTTTTAAAACCAACCACGAACTCTGAATATTTATCAGGCATGCATCGACAAAAATTCTAATCTCTTCAATCCCACTGGACGAAAACCGATAATATCTCACTACATCCTCCTCATTCCCCTCAGAGTTAAAGGAAGAAGAGACGACCATTCCCATCCCTTCTCATCCCGGATATTATTAAGGCATCTTGGTGATCTCCTGCGAGAGAGATTTCTGTGACGCCAACAGCCCCACGGACGTGGTTCCCTTTTATAAAAACTTTCCCAAACACATTATTTCTCTGACAGATCGATCAGCGGCCGCTGGAGGAAGATCACTAGATAAATAAAAATAGGAATATAAATGTAATGACGGTGGGCGAAATGCCCTCGAGAAATTGGGAATGTCCCTCTTGCTCTTACATCCGCTCTCTAGGGCGACATGAGAGAGTTCTTTAGTTTAGAAAGACTTTTTCTGGAAGATTTAATGCGGTGAGGTGTTGGAGAACACCAAGATTGTAAAAGGAGATCGTACAGAGAGCAGGAAAAGGCAGAGTTTTGGTGTTTGGAAGGAGTGAATTTTGGAGTTCTTATCAGTTTTCGGTTAGATACTAACATATAGTTAGTTAAGTTTGTTTTAAAAATAAGATAATTTTTTTGAGCATTTTTTTTTTTTTTCATATATTGTTTTCGGAATGGGATATTCTTTGGTGAATAAACCCGGGAGTAGGTGCGCACTCGATACTAACGTTAGTGGTATTGCGTGGTGAAGGAGTCACCCCAATCCCTTTTCTTATATATATATATATATATATATAATTATATTTATTGTACACGATAAAAATCGTAATTCTAGTGAATAATTTAATTAATATGAAATAAAATTAATACTATTAACAAATTTTTAATCTTTCTTTGACACTTTGAGAAAAAATCCAATCAAAGTGAAAGAAAATTTTTCAAATGTGCGCTACTTTTATGAAGAACACAATCCCACACACTTTTGACAAGAATGATATTATTGCTGGTAAAACTTTTATATTTTGTTCAAGTTATTTTAGATTTATGGTCATTTTTGATGACTGAGAAGTAGTATATTGTGTGAACCTTTTCTTGTTCATGTTTTTTTTATGACAGGGTCGAGTAAGTCTTGTTGTACACTTGTAGGCTTTATATTTTTCTTGATGGAGTGTTTAAAGTAGCATTTGAAAACTTTCTTTTCAACTCAAGCATGTTATGTTTATCGCTTTTCTGAAATTTATTTTCCCTATGATGAAATTTATTTTCTCTCTATCCATTATATTTCATGAAGGTATTCTCTTGCTTGATCAGTTTCAACTTCATCCAAAAAAGATAGAAGACACCCATTTCATTCATATATATATTAGGTTGGGGAAAAAGAAATCCAATATTTTTGCATAAAATTCAAAACTTTATTTCATATGTGTCGGAGTCTCCGATTTGGGTCAAATATGTACCGTTTTGTTGTATAATTTGTTACCATTTTAAAGGTAGCTTCATATTGCCTCTCTCATAGAAGTCTTGTCTTTTATTGGCGGAAAACTCTAGTAATCGATTTTCACAATCTTCTCTTGATCCCAATTTCTTATAACTCAGGAAGTTTTGCAATGCTAAAAAGGTGGTAATCGTTTGTTGCCAGTTCCGGACTATATGTTGGATGCATTAAAACTTTCCATCCAACCCTCCACAGTTTCAGGCGAGGCACTACAGACTGTGGCGGGGCGTTGTCCTAATGGAACACAATACCTCTTCTGTTGGTCCTTTCTGGCCGTTTCTGGTCAGTCGCTAGCATCAAACAGTCCAGTTGTTGACAGTACAGATCTGAATTTAATGTTTGGCCCTACGGACGCAACTCATAGTACATAATTCATTTTCAGTCATACAAAATACACAGTAGAAACTTCCTGGATGTTAGTCCTGGTTTGGCTACCGTTTGAGCTGCTTCCCCGCACTTTGACCACGATCGTTTCGGCACAATATTGTAGTATGTGATCCATTTTACAGTCACCATCCGCTTAAGAAATGGGTCGATTTCATTCCGTTTGGCCAGGGCTTCGCAGATGGAAATTCGATCCATCATGTTTCTTGGTGTTAATTAGTATGGCACCCAAACATCGAGCTTCTTATTGAATCCAAATGACTTAACACTGTTTTATGGTCGATTTGTAGATCTTGGGCTATGCTACGACTACTAACATGCCGGTCAACTTCGATTATTTCTGTGATTTTATTTACGTTTTCGATGACGCCTGCCTGTGCGAGGAGCAACTTTAACATAAAAATGCCTGAACGGAATCGACGAAACGAAAATTGCATGTAATTAGCTGTTACAGTATCGGCACCATAAACACCATTCTAAATTTCAGCCACCTGGCTTTCATTTTCGCCTTTATCAAAGAAAATCTGTAAAATGTAGCAAATTTACACTTTGCTGACTTTCATTTTTAACACCTTGTAACTCACAACTGAATGGAAAAACAAAGAACAATAAAATAATTTTTTAGTATGAAATGTCACCTCGACAACGAGCACAAATTTGAAATTCTTTGATCGATACTTCACGAGATATCGACACTACAGCCATCTACCGAAAAAATAATGGATTTCTTTTTCCCCAACCTAATATTTATTTTTATGTATTATTCGTTATTTTATACTTGCATGTGTATTAGCATGCCAATTTTACTCATAAATTTGTTCCAACAATAGGTTCTCAAGCTTTTCACTCGGTCTTTCTCTTTTCAAGTAGAAATGTTATTAGCCCTTCCCTCCAAAAAATGTAAAGAATAAACTTTTTCATCTTTAAAATACAGTATTTCCCATATAGTATAGATGAGTCAATAGAGAAGAAGAATAACGTTTACATTTTTGCTTACGAAATTGTTCCTCTGTTTTAGTTATCATCATTTTCCTAAGTAAAATGTGCCTTTGATGAAAACTAACCCTGTTGAATAAATTAAAAAATAAAAAACTGTACTGATGAATAAAAATTATTTTCATGAAAGACATTGGGAACAATGAACATGTTAAACTGCATAAATGAAATTTTAAATTCTTTCTGGATGTGCATTAGTACATAAAAAGCTGGTACAAAGAGCTACTCTCCAGAGTCACCATATTGCCTTAAAAGAGATAATTTCCATCATAATTTCATATCGCTTTAAGGTATCCGACTACGTTCGGAACCGTGATTTTAAAAAGGCGCATAAATGGATAATTTTTATGATATTTAGTGTCACTTAGATTAGAATACATGTATAAAATTGTTTTAAGGACATTTCGACAAAAAGATTATTTGAATACATTATTTTGGCAAAAAATTAACTTAGAATAACCTTTTTTCAAAACGTTCTCCTTTTGTGAAAAATGCTTCTATTATAATAATATTTTGTCTGTATATTGCTAAGACTTCTGTATAGAGGCTCAAATATGCATTTTGAAAAATTCGCATTATTATCAGAGTTACAACCATTTGAAATAATTATCGGCTTTTTTTTCTTAACATTTCTCCCCTCTATTGTCGTATAAAACATGGATAAACTCACTTCTAAGTTATATATTTCAAACATTCTAGCTGATTCTCTGTACAGAGGTCTTAGCTATATACATTAAAAATATTATTATATAATAGAAGCATTTTTCACAAAAGGAGAATGTTTTGAAAACTGATTACTCTATGCTTTTTTTGTCAAAATATTGTACTTAAATAATTTTTTATGGTAATACTATTCTTAAAACAATTTTATATACACTTTCTAATCTAAGTGACACTAAATTTCATAAATATTATCCATTTATACGTTTTTGCAAAATCCCGATTCCGAACTTAGTCGGATACCTTAAGCATAAGAAAAGCCTTTGTCGACGTAACCAGAATTTTTCTTCTATAAGAAAAAGGGATATCAGCAGACTCTACATATAACCGTTTCCTTTCTGCTAATATGTGGCATAATTTCATAAATCTCATGGAAAAGGTAAAAATTATTCTCTCTCTCAATTATACATGCACCTTTTTAAAGTGTTGGACATTTATTTTTTCAATTAATGGTGTTTAAACGGGGGAAAATTTCTTCCCGATTAGAACCAATCTTTTTGATCAGGATTGATAGTTATATTTTATACGAAAAGTATGAAAGTTCTCAAAATCGAGCATAATTTAGAAACTTCAAACACTTTAATTACTAATTAGAAGTAAAACTACATTTCCCATTGGAATATCTGCAAGTTTAAAGAATTAATTCAAAACAAATATCTGAACATTTAAAAAATATTATTTGTCACTTAAAAAATCCACCCTAAAAAAAAAAGAACCATCATAATCAAAAAATTAAAAAAACACAAAATAAAAGTCTAATTAATCACTGAGACTCAATAAAAACTTTGGAAGGACACAAAGTCAAATATTAAACTTACTCTGGAAGTTTCTTAGTCGAAAAACTAGGGATTTAAGGTGTGTTGAAAAGCTAAAATATTATATTTTTTTTGACAATTTGAGATTTTTATATTTTCACACTGTATAGATTTTAACCTTCCTAAAATTACCCTAATTAGAAGACCTTAAATATTTTTAAATAATCGTTGAAACTGGGTCATGCCTATTTGAATGGCGCGAAAAATGTAAACAAAATGCTTTATTTTTGCTTAAAAGTTGTGAACGTCTAATATAAACCAAAACATGTATCTTTTATTGTAAATTGAGGCTTTTTTTTATTTCGTAGTCTATTGGAAGCCTCGCTGTATACATTAAAATAAATTCATTTCAAAATGTAATGTTTGATGTTCGATGTACCTTTTCAGAGAAACGATTGTTCACAGTTATGTAATTTTTTTATGATATATTTATAAAGATGGGTAATATACCCTGAAATGAGCCCTTTGTAAAAAACTCAAAAATGAATTTTTTACAAAAATTTTTTATGTGAAAAATGGGTCTAATTTCTCTACGTCTGATAAAATATTTTATAAATTATGAAAAAATTCAAAATTCACTAACAGCTCATTTCAGTATAATTAGAACAATGTACTTTAACTGTATAAAAAATTTCAAATATATACATATAACTATTTTGAAAAAAGGTACATCGAAAACAGCCAATTTAACATTGTCGGTATAGAGGTTTCCTACTCACCTTAAGTATTTGTTTTTCTCTCTCAAAGGATATAGAATTTCAAGATTATATATATCTACATATATATACGCTGAAACTATAGTATACCTAGAAATGCATATAAATGTATTTACATTCCTACATATATTTTAATATAGCTTCAGCACAGTAGCAAATAGAGTTAGTAATTCTCGCAACAATATATATATATATGTAGTAAAATAAAATGAAAGTGAAGAAGTACTAGAACCTACAGTGCAAAAGCAGGAAGAAATTGGAATTCACCAGACACAACAAATGTAGATACAAAAAGTCTTTGGACTGAACTGGAGACCTATTATGATTTCTAAAGCTGTCGCTGAATTAGGCCAGCAAATTAGGTTTAGCAATGCTTTATGGATCCAACCTTCCCCGTACATTAGAAATTTTCGAAATAATAGAGGAAAAAACACATAAGTTGAAACGTTAAGCCTAATACAACACGTGGAAGAAAAACCTGATAATATATTAAAATGAAATTAAGAATAGAAAGCAATAATGAATCTCTCAAGGAGAGGAATAATATAATTATATATATATATAAAATAAGAAATAAGGTATCACATTAAAATATAATAGGTTATAGAGACATTTTATTTATAGCTTAGAAACGATAACTTAATATATAATAAGAATGCATGCATATACTTATAAGACATTAAGTTTGTGTTAGAATACATTTATAACTATTTGTACAATGATTTGTATTGCATTAAAATAATACATATATATATATATATATATAGTTAGGTATATATTTTTAAACTCAGATAAATTTCACTAATTTTGATCTTTTTTTGCTAGATGAATTCACACTTTTATTTGCAGATGATTTTATTAATATGACTTATTTAGAATTACTTATAGACCATTCAACCTTTTGGAACAAATAATCTAAAAAGTACTAACTATTTATTTCGACAGATTTCTAACAAAGAAACAATTGAAAATATTTTAAAAGTCAAAAATTCTTCGGTGTCTGAGCAACGATTTATCTGCTCCATTTATCTTGATATACAAACATAAGAATGAAAAGGAAAAAAAAAAAAACACTTCAAAGTAACTCCATTACTATCAACCCTAAGCCATTGTTAAATATTACTTATTTAAGCCCGCATCCTGAACAAAAGCATGATTAACAGCTGTTTTAACGGGCGGCAGGCACCGACTCAAAAGAAATGGGGAAAAAACCTAAAAAATCCTGAGAATGCAACTTTCTCTTCTCTATAAACACTTCCAAAGCATCGCATTATTTTCGTGATCGATCAAAAGATCGAAAACGGATCAAAAAGGGAAAGAGCAAAAGAAAAATAAACCAGGAAGAGGGAAAAAACACACACAATGAAAAAACGATGCAGGGGAAAACGCATTTGGTATATAGCATCTAAGATTGATAACCCTGCTTAACTAAAGAAGCTGGGCTTGCAAAAAAGGGTAAATAGACGGTGGCATTATTATTATAACTCAGCAACCCTGAGCCGGTGTTGAGGTAGAAGTGTAAGTTATATTAGTAGGGAAGGAAAGGAACATAAATATACGTATGAGCTCTCTAAGTGTTTGTTGAGCGTAAGTGATATAGGTTACTGTAGATAGGATAGGCAGACAAATACAAGTATCCATGTATATGGTGAACATATTTTGTAAGAGCTATGGCGATATCTACTCATGTCATATACCTTGCTTCATTAATTGTACTATACCCTAATTTCAATGTAAATATTTTTTTATTAAAGCTTTAAATATACATATTATGCAGGCATATTCATAAGTAACTTGATATACAGTAAGATGAGAAGGAACGAATCAAAATTGGGTTATTTGCAAATAAATAGATTTTATGTTTACAAAATTTCATGAATTGATGGTACTTTATTATTGTTAGTTCTTTTATTGAACTTATTGAGCATGAGTCATGTAGATAGACTGTAGCTTATTTTTTTGTATTCATCTATTTCTACTCTATTTTTCTTTCTTTTTCTTTTTTTGGTTTTCACATTGCAAAAAAGTAAATAAATAAATAAATGAAAAATACATTTTAAAAAATATTTTTGAAAGCGAAAATTAGATATATTACACTCAACACACACACACACACGCACACACACACACACACACAATATATATATATATATATATATATATATATATAGCCAATTCTCTACTAACAAGAGATAACATCCAAACAATAACATTCGACAAACACATAGACAGCAGGAAAATCACACAATGAAGGACAAAAAGAGTAATCGAGATAATAAATATAAAATGGATGCTGTAGTGTTATGAACATTACTGACTTAGGACAGCTATTATATAAAAATAATTTATAAAAAAGGGGGGTTGAACATGTTTTGGCCAGCCAACCTTCCCCTTTTTTTTAAATAACACTGAGCAAAACAATAGGGAAATAATGGATAGAAATATCTAAATCCATTACAAGATAGAGGTAACTTACCTAAAAATGTACTTACAAATGCAAAAGCCCGCGCTAAATCTGAGTGGAAACATTAATTTGTTGCCAGATTCATACCCTAATACAGATTTAAATCAAAAGAATGGCTGAAATGTAGCACTTAACAAAAGATTAAAAAGAATATATATATATATATATATATATATATATATATATGTGTGTGTGTGTGTGTGTAATAATTTCCTCTAGTATCCTTTTTTTAACTCTTTGTACTAATATTTAAACAAACTTTAATTCTTTGGTTTAAAAATAACTGTAATCTTAATCGTAATCGGCTAATCCGAAATCCCTGTCCCGCCCATTTAATCCAATCACAACCACTATTACATAATAGTCACTGCCGGTATAAAAGTGAAAATCTTGTGTAATAGCTCTCTTTTGTCTGCTTGCCTTCATCATGTAATCGTTGCCGTTTGCTTTTTCGTCTTTGTGTTGTGTCCGTCAAGATGTCGCTTCTGTTACATGTGTCTGTTTTCGTGTTCTTATCAAATATCTGTGAAATGCAACTGTGAACTGTCCACCTACGTGATGTGTGTTTGAATAAAAAGATGAACGTCCACTGAAGATGTTTTCTTGAAACCACTCTACAAATACCACACTCGGCCAATACCCTGCATATATATACGACGAATTCACGGGAAATTAGTTCGATCCTAGTGTCGCTGAAGACCCGTCGAGTAAGGAGAGCCACTGCATGTTGAATCTGTCGGGGTGCAAACATCCTCCCGTTGGTATGGAATTCAGAAGAGTCCTCCTCGTCACTTATTCATGGTTCCAATTCACGATGTTTGTTGCCAATAGCTTCCGAATAGATTTTTCGTGGATGTTCGTTTAACACTCACTCTTACTCACTTTCACGAGAATTAAATATATTTTACTATGTTAATATTTACCTTGCGGCTGTCTTTGAAAAGATGAGGAATTTTTTTTTTGGCATTTTGATTTAACTTCTCCTTTTATTGACGATCACACACTAAAAGGGGCAGTATCATCACTACCCAAATCACATATGTAAACGTACAAAGGCTAAAGCTTTCTTTTTTCTTTTGGGGATCACAGTGTTTTCAGTTGCCTTAATCGAAGGCTTTAAGAACCATATCAGTGTCGTCAATGAATACCCTGAATGGTCAGAACTACTGAACGATGAAATTGCCTTAGGCATGTAAACCAAATAAAGAATTTAACAATAATATGAAGGAGTGTCCACTATAAAGCTAAACCTGTTTTATTTTTTTGAATATTCAATCCAGTAGATTGTTACACTGTAGGGCAGTGCTTCTCAAGCTTTCAGCATTTGCAACCATATATTCAATCATAATTTTCATCACGACCCCTCATACAATAACAATGTATTTAATGCAATAATAATTTAATCTTTGAACTTAAAGCTGCAATATCGCTATAATTATAAACCATAAAATATAAATTTTGTATACAATTCTGTATACGATAAGTCCATGTGACTCGCTAGTAATTATTAAACGTTTATAATTTAGTATTGATAAATGAATTATCAAATACATTGTTCAGTACTGATATATTTATAACTTTTTCAGCATAAATGTATACTTTATTTTTTTATTATGTCAGAATGATTTTTTTTGTTTCAATTCAGTAAATTAATAGCTATTTTTGAATCTTTTATTTTTGAATTTTCGATGTGCTCGCGCCCCTCAAGTATGGTTATCAAGCCCCCTACGGGTCTGCTTCTATAGGGAAATGATACTCCAAAAATAAAAATAAAAGAGTTTTATAAAGATACTTTGAATAGATTTGATGAATTTTCGTCGTCTAAATGATTTTTCATCGTTTCTATTTGAATTAATGCGAATGGTTGCAATTTTAGTATGTCATTGCTTTCTTTTCCTTTTCTTTAAATCCTTTTTTTTAAATCATGTTTTCTAAAGAAATCCAGAAAACCTCTTATATCCTTATCTTAAAATGGTATTTTAATCGCGTAATTTACCTTTGATTGCTTATATGATAAAATGTTTCAGAATAATATTTTGAGACCCGTGTGATAAATTTGAAAGCTGGAAATATAATCTCACATTCAACTGGGAAATTTAAACATATTTTTTTCTTCAAAACAGATATTTAAATATAGAAAACGAGTTTTCAAATAGCATTAAAATTCTTGTATAATCAGCAGGAACAGTTCTATTTATATTTCCTTCAAATTCAAGTATCTGCTTTACACCTTTTAAAGAAATTTACTTGATTTCTTTTCATAAATAAACTGCTGGTATTTTTCTTAATTTTGTAAATCTAAGAATCTATATTTCAAAATAAGCATAAATACATTACATTGTGTATAGCGAATAATAGATTAACATCATTTGAGAGAAGATAACTCTAAATTCAAAATAACATTATTAACAACATTAGTTTAATGTAATCTCCAGCACTTTTAGATTAAACAAAATACCGTGATTAATGCCTTGTTATTAAAAAGACAAGTCTTTGGATTTCCCCTACATTTCACATATGACTATATTGTTCAATTATAATAGACAAATCTATTCCTTTTTTTATAGAAAACAAAGGGGGAAAGATTTAAACGGCACAAAATATCGGAATATATTAAATGGTTTAGGTTGGTACATTATTTCACAATTTATTCCATGAAAAATTTCGCTTAAAATGATCAGCTTCATAAAGAATAAGAAGAATAACCAATTATGCATTTACATAACAATTGATTCTGTTTTTGAAAAATGATGCGATGAAATAATGTCTTAATATATTCAACCCCATTAAATTTCAGTTTTCTCTTACTTTTTAAATGCATTATTTAGGAGCCTAACAAGTTAAGTTTCTTTTTGAATTAAATATTACTGCACGTTTTTATTTTACATTGAATGCCTCAAAAGTAAGGATACCGTCTTATGGAATAAACTGTATTCGAACAAAAATAATTTTTATAATTGTAGCTTGTTAATGTAAAACAAAAAACAATTGAAAAATTAAATGATTATCAATAAACAAAATATAAATCTACGTATATATATGTGTGTCATTTTAAATAGTAATTTTATATTTATTTTTGAGAATTTTAACGATTTCTACTGAATACTACAATTCAAAAAACAGATTACATTGTGATTTTATTTTGTATAGTTATGCTTCCATTAGATCTTCATTTTATATAAAACTGTACGAAGATCAAGACCCTATTTGAATTGTTACTCTAATCATCTACATAACTTTACACGTGAACCCACTGGTATGCAATGTACCTACAATACATTATTAGTTTTTCTCATTGTGGTAAAGCATCTCGTAACTCTGTTGCCACCATTGTTTTATGAAGATGGTCATATAAATTGTACATATGGGTTTAAGAAAATTTTGAAACAAAACGGAAAATAAGTTTTAAAAAAAATTCAGATGTATTATTCTGACTTCATATTAGAAGAACGCGTGTTCGGATCACATCCTGGTCATCAATTTCTATGGTGATGAATCCAAAATTAAACGAGAAAACAGAAGATACGCCAAAGAATTAAAAGAAATTCTACAAAACAATCTGACTTAACATTATTATATATATATTGTATATAATATGTTCGTCAGGGTACAAAGGACTTAATGAACATGTTTTGTTTCAGCTTATATAGTTACAGTTTTTAGTTTATTTCAATTTGCTTTTTCAGTTAGACACCAAGTAGCATAGTGGTTAGGTCCACCACAAGTGAATTCACCATCAGTTTTCCTTTAGAAATTGATTGATGTAAACGGTTCTTAGAAATAAATTTTTTCTTAAGGTATCCGACTACTTGCGACAACTTTATTTTAAAAAAATGGAGATACGAGATTTTTTTTGTGGTTTTTAGATTTATTTAATACATTTTAAGAAAAAAAAGGCAAAAATTAAGAAGAGGAAAATAAATTATAACTACTTAAAAGGAAAAAATGGGTAAAACCTGACAAAAAATTACATAAACGGGGCCCGCTCTGTACAAATAGTAAATGAACGAATTTTCATTTTTTCAATTTTGATGTATTACTCCACTTATCCTCTTTAAAATGACCTTCACGATAAGAAATATTTTAATTTTTACAAAAGCTAGAGCAATTTATCTTAGTTATTATATGAAATTGCTTTAAAAAAAGTGATTATATTCACATAAATGACTGTAAATTTTGTAATAAAACAGTGATCGGTAAGTCTGAAGGTTAAAACACTTCCACTGTTACACAGATATACATAAAAAAATTCAGCAAATTATTTAAAAAAAATTTTGAACAATCACCGTCCCGGTTTGAGTTTTTCGAAAAAAACACATTTCGAATAAAACGTATTTGAAAGTTTGACATCTTATGTAAAGTTATGGCATCAGCTTTTACTGAAACACTTGTAGTTTTTGTTCTAGTGAATGGGAAATAAAAAACTTGGAATTTTTACAAAGCCAATAAGATGACGTATAAAACAAAATCATAAAAAAAATAATAAATTAATAAATAAAAAGTTCTCAATTTTTTTAAAATGTCCTGATTTTAGGGTAGTCGAATACCTTAAGTACTTCTTAACAAGGAAATGAATCCATAACTGCAGGATTTTTTTCTTACTTTATGCTGTCTGAACAGAAGAATACGAAGAATACAAATCCAGTAAAATGTTTCACATTACACCATTCTTGCTAGAAACTTTAGGTATTTGCTGATAACTCTTACCAACCATTTAAATAACCTTTTACTAAATGTATAAGAAAAAAAATAAATGGATGGTACATTAACATTTTAAAGATGTAATTATCGACAACTCACTTATATCTTCAAAGATCATTTATCCTTCTTGAATTTTAAATTGAACTCAATTTATTCTGGTCACGTCTTCGTTTACATTAAATGCTTAAATACCAACCACGGAACTAAAAACTTTATTCAAAATTACCGCAATCATAACACCTGACATTTAAAACTACCTAAAACTCGCTTATGCATCTCCTCTGCATTTAAATTACGCTCAACAATCATTTCCAGAATCCCCTTCCATTTTTAAAATTAAACTCACACGCACTCAAACTTAAAACCTAAAGTCGACACTTAAATTACATCCCTTCGCATTAATCACAGCGGAGAACCGACGAAACTGATTACAAGGCGAGACTGAAAATTACTTTTGCATTGCTGGGTTATGCAAATCCCACGGACTTTTCCCCATCACTTGGCAAGTAGAAAAATGCAAAATAACCGCCAAAGTCTCTCGGGGTTGCACCAAAGACACAATAACCAGTGACAAAAAATTTAATTAACATTCCAGCCAGCAGTAGACGAAAAAAAATTGCCTTTTCTGAATTACCGCTTGCCAAAATCGCAACTCTTTTTCGGTATAGCCGATGGTTTAGATGGGATTTATCGACTCTGGCACAACACCCCTCCCTCGGCGGAAAATTGATTCAATTTATCTTGAAATTAGTGACAAAGCTTAGTGATGCGGTAGTGTAAATGTATCATGGTCCAATGGCCAAATTGCTGAAAAGAAAGAAAAACTGCACTTTAATCTGTGTAATTAGTATGGATGTATTATATCAATTTTATTACATGGTCGAATGCTTCTAATATAATTTTCTATAGCTCTAATATAAGCAGTGTACCTTATCTGAGAATATTGTTATTAATATAATTTTCAATGGGGAATATATCGTTATATTTTGAAAATTCAGAAATCTATCTAACATTAAGGGATTATTTTTAAATAAAATAAATAAATATTGTCCCTCTTAAATTATTTTTTATGAATATTATCAAATTAGATGACAAATTTGTTTTAAGTATATATTTATTTTTGTAAATAATTTAAACCGTTTATGCTTTTGAATTATCACATAAAAGTAATAATCGAAAGATAGAGAATTATAAAATCACGTTGTGTAAGTCTGGTAAAAATATTTTTATTCCATTTATGTAGTAAGTTTAAAATTATGCTTCGAACTGACATTTATTGGTCACGTATTGTAAGGCAGATGCACTAAATGTAAAATTACGTAAGTTGCATTTAAATAACTCACACACAATATTACTTTTCATTTATTCAATAAAGCGTTTATTATATTGTTAAAACTTAATGTGTATGCATGTGTGTGTGTGTGAAAAAAAACGCTACCTTCTCATCTTACATGTAATTTAAATCTTGTCTTCACTTTTTAATAATAAAAAAACAGGTTTACATCATGTTCTGTTATGTATCTTCATTTCAGATTCGTATTTCGTTATTTAAAATACAGTTATTCCCCGAACTTACGCCATAGTTTGATTAAGTGATAACCGCATAAGTGGAATTCGCGTAAAACAGGGTATAATATCGCATTTACATACATGTATAATTATAAGTAATAACTTAGAACTCAAAATTTGTAATAAAGTATTAGATAACACAAATAAAAAATTGCAGACTGAAGTTATTTTGATGTAAAATATTTCATAAAACCAAACAAGAAATAGTCTTCCGGCTCAAAAAGAATTCTTTTTTCTCCCGTAGAATTTCTTCGAAGCATGCTAATATTTTTTCTTTTTCTTTCTTTTTTTTTTTTTTTGAAAAAAGTACTCTCATATTTGGATATATTTACTAAAATTTGTATCCCTTTTACAACTAAAACAGGTCTTCTGTCAAACTTTCAATCGTTATTTGATATTCTGATTAAACTGGGTCTAACGACTCGAGTTCTTTAATGCCTTGCTCTTGCTCATACATTTCTGTGAGCTCTTCAATTCTTGGCTCTTGATTGCGGGAATCCATCAGCTCTTGATCGTCATCACTATCCACTTCTAAATTTATTTGCCTGGCAAGATCGATGACTTCTTCAATCGCATTACCAATTTTTCCTCTTTCGAAAACAATAGATGTATCGACGAGATCTGAAAATCGCGTAACCCCGGTTTCACATAAGTCGATGTATTATTGTACATATGTTAATCTAAAATACTATTTCATGACTCGTTTTTAGTAAAAAAAATGTAAATATTTTCAGCGATACTTTTCACCACATATTTTGCTTTCATAAAGTTGTGTTGTAATGAATAATGGAGACTTATGCTCCACATTCGAGACATCTTAGCTATCTTTAATCTTTATAACTTCATATAAAATACTCCAATATTTAACGAAACTTAAATATTTGTTTACAATAAAATATTGAATGAAGTTATTTATATCAATATGACTTAACCTTCAGGTCTTAAATGGATTCATTCCATGCTTTATTAAAGTCTAAATATAATTCATGCGCTGGTTTAGAGTGCGACAATAATAATTAATCAATGAATTAATTATTTATACATATAATAGGTTCAGTTAATTTAATGCAAATTTTAGATAGCAATATTAGTTGTATATAAATAAACCAATTATTTTAAATATATTTTATTTGTTAGAATATGACTCGAGAGAATTTATCTGCGTTTTAATCGAAAATTTGTAATTTTATAGTAAATATATATTAAGGAAGTATTCCATTAAGCATGTAATCATAAGCAATAGTCAAAAGATATGTTCAATTCTTTATTTATATTTCAGTATTATTCTTTTAGCCTAGAAGGGAGCCGATTAGATTATATTATCATGTCATCACATATAGAAATGATTCTGTACTTATGTAAAGAGTAAACTTAGCAAATATATGGGCACCAAAACACTTAATTGAAAATATGCTACACTAAAATACTTTCCATTTTCCGAAATTAAAATATTTCAAATTTAATAGAACATGGTCTCCTCAATGGTATATAAACAAACCTCTAACTCTTGTTGCTGTGAGTATGGAAAAGCTCTACGAAATTTTGCACAACAAACCATATTTAACTAATACTTTATGTAATAGGAAAAGATTTTGTATTATAAAAGAGATAAGGAAAATATCATCTTTACATTTACCTTTTCCAAACAGAAATGTACTTTTACACAAATTACATGTTAGCCAAATGATAAGAGGCAAAACAAAACCTTTGTTTTGGAACAAATTGTATCACATACAAAAAATTTCGAACTTTTTACATAAAAATGGAAAATAATTAAATTGGGGAAGTCATATAAACTAATTAATGAACCCAATTTATTATAAACATAAAGAAAAACAACACTTAATGAGGATTTACCCTTGTATCATAAGCCAAAACGCATTACAATAGAAGGAATTGTCTTCTAACTCGACACATTCCTCATGGAACCTGGATGAACAAGAACCACAACAATGCATCCATTCTTGTCCTTGATTTTCATCATAATAGGGACCACAAACAGGACAAACATGATGCATTAGGCTTGGTGACTCCTGCTGTTACTGTACATTTTGTCCCTATATCTTCTCTATGATATCCAATTTGTAATATCAGGTAGTTGTACAAACATTTGTAATGGTCTGTTTGAACACTTATGTTAAAATCACACATCAATACAAACAAATCACACAGTCGCTGTGTCGCTTGAGAATTGCCAGCACAACAGTACCAATGAACCAACACAAAATCATTGGTGTAATATGGGTATTTGTTTAAATGTTCCTATATTACTTTAGTGCTCATATATGCTAAGTTTACCGTATAAATAAAATGTGTTGGCGAAGAATTTTCAAAAGTTGTATAGAACAATTTTTACTTATTGATCAATAAGTGTCTACAACAAAAGTTGGCAATAACGTTACTTGAATTGCTATTATATTAGCAAGACTTCATTGTATTATTACTATTAAATCCCTCGTTGCATGCTCGAAGTGATAGTTTTTCTTTTACAGCTTAATTTTCTCTAATTTTGAGCGATAATGAAATTATTATACTTTGTTGAAGATCTATGAAATAACAATGCTCTGTAACATTCAAAATATATGTAATAGAGAAAAAAAATTGTAAACGTGCCTAAAATTAACATTTTTATATGAATTTAGTGTTTTTTTTTAATATTTCAAAATTTTTTATATCTTTAATGAAAATTGTATTTAATTAACAAAAGGAGTAATGCAATATTTTATCAAAAATAATTATTCTTGTTCAATTTGGGGTAGAGCGGAAACAATAGACTTATGATAACTAAAATATAACACATATACTTGTGATTTCAAAGTATTTAAAACTCGTCACTTTCAAAGTTAGACATTGGAAGAGAATAGGTGTGAGACACTTGATTTTGCTTAGGTATTTATCATTATTTTAATTTGAAAACACGTCATTCTCAAATAAACTGCAGCAATAAATAACTATCGCATTGAGAAACTGTAATGTGTATATGTTTTGATGTAAAGTACAATTGTTCCTCATTATATGCTTCTTATAAGCAAATAATCCTTATTTTCTTTTATCTGAAAAAATAATTTTGATAAAACAACATTGAAGACTTGTCTTACAACTTCCAGATTTTATGCCTCAAAATAATGTATGTGTAAAGTTTTATTCAAACTACACACATCCTTAAAAACTTAACATGCTTTCAAAGTTAATTTATTTTGTTCTCAATATGTTACACTTATTTGGCTTAAAAAATTCGTAATTCGATTTTTCACAGTACTTGCTATATATTCTCATAAAAATAAATACTTCTACTTTTATTGCTTTCGCATCACTCGATATATCATCTTGCGACCTATCCAAAGTGTCCTAGATCAACAATATCGGATTTCACCCGTAAAGAAAATATCTTCAAATAACTCAAGTAGGAAGTAGCCAGGATGTTGTGTTTTTATATACAATCGAATAATCCACTGTTAGAAAGATGCATGAAAAATAGTTTTGGTCATTTATTTCGTGTAAGGGCTTTCAATTCTTTCGAAAAGTATAGGTCCAACTTCACTGATTCTCGAAATAAGGATTTTCTAAGTATTTTTTTGTCTTATATTAACTAGGTTCAAGATTTAGCTTAACGTGCTTCGAAGTTCCTAAAGCCTTAGTGGAATGGATACCACTGTCTTAAAATAAACCTTTCAAGGAGCTTAAACTAGTCTAAAAAAGCTCTACAATAATATAAGAAAACAAACAATTTTTCGGCTTATGATTAAATGTAATGTATATATTGGAGTTAATACACATAAAATTAAACTGGTAGCAATAAATAAAATACTTAATCTTTATAATCTACACCGATAGATCTATGATTTAGAAAATGGAGCGGGGTGCAGGCGTTTTTTAAATCTTAGCATTCTAAAGGAAAAAAGAAAGAAATACTACCAATTTTTCTGGTGAAGTTATGTCTATTAAGTGCTTTAACCCTTTATCCACCGACGGTACCACTCACTTTGAAATGACATAGAATGGCTATTTTTACGAGTACCGATGATACTTTCAGGGGAATTTTTTTAAACCACTCTTCCAAGATATTGGCACAGGTTTGATGATGAGTAGTTTGGGGGAAGAAGAATAGTTTTTTAGCAGAAATGGCGTTTCAGCGGATTCGAAGATTGTCATTTGTGTTCCCAACAATTAAAATGTCAAAAGGTGGTTTGTTTTTTTTTATGAATGAAGACCTTTGAAAATGATTTGAATATTTATTTTAAATAATGTGTGTACAAAATTTTTCAGTTGAATATCTTTAACTAACTAAATAGCTGTGACTAATTAAATTTTCCCAAAATTAGTATTTTGTTTTGGGGTATCCCTTTAAAATTCAATGTAGTGATTAAAAAAAATTGTGAAAAAAAAAAATGCAGAAATCATAATGCGGTAGATAAAGAGTTAAACAGTAATTTTTTTTTGGGGTTTTATGTCGGGGTTTTTAAAAAAGGGCGCTAGATGGCGTTTTTGTGAATACTGTTTTTATTAGAATTGCCGACCTCGGTAAAATGATATGATCAACCCTTTCAAATGGAATTCCACATATATCTGAAAAAAAATTTTTAAATTGATATTATTATGGATTATTTATGTTTGTCTATTTAACTGTATTGTGTCACTAATGGTGTTTGCATTTTGAAAAATAAAGAAAAAAATAAATAATAAATAATAAATAATTTTTTAAAAAAAGTATAGATATAAAATTTATTGAATACGTGTCCGAATACAAATATATGCAAAAATACAATGAACATACATATTTTGTTCAAATTTATTCCGCTTTCTTTGCATCTTCACAAACAACCTAAAGTAACATTGCAAATCCTAGGCAGTCTAAGGTAGAAAATCTCTTCCCAACATAACTGAATCAGGTATAAAAAGTAAGAAGACTTTCAGCGGGATAACAAATTTTTTCTGGAATGTTTTTTCTTTACTTTCCTCCCTATTTTTTTTAAAAATAAAACAGACAGCAAAATATATTTTTTTTTCCGGATTCATAGTGAAGATACAATGTATGTATCCAAGAAGAAGCAGGGATTGAATGTGAGTCAGACGAGTTGCCAAGATGTTTGCAGGAAAAGAAAACATGGCTTTTAGAAGTATTCCCGTCTGAATTCAGTGAAGAAATGGGACAATTTGCTGGGTTTTTGTTAGGGAGAAAATCTGATCGATGTCTCTCCTCTCGGTGATTTTTTTTTCACTTTTTTTTGTCACATTTCTTCCCTTATTGAAAAATGTTAACATTTGGTCTAACGTAGAATGAAATTTTCGGCCAAAAAGATTTCCTGTTTGGGTAAAAGGCATAGAAGAATTGAATGCATCTTTTATCAAGTACAAGATATGTAAAGAAAGATAAAAATCCCAAAAGGAATAATAACATTAAATACTCTTAAAATTATAGTGTAAAAATTAATGGTTTACTTACACACAAATGGTATCATTTGCATAAGACATACATGAAAAAAAATTATAACTTAAATTACATCAGTACTTTAATCATTTAATCAATGAACTATGTTTCTTTATAGAAGCATCTGATCTGATTCTGATGTTCTTTTAATAAACGCTTTCACTGAAAAACATACTTTTTTACCCGCAAGGGACTATTGTTTAAGCTACTATTAAATTGTTCTGTACCCCTTTTCCAATGACTTCTTTTAACAATAAGGTATTTAATTTTCAATGTGTGGCAACAATGTTTTTTTCTCTTGTATTTCGTATTGCAATGAAATAAAATCCACACCCTTACTCAATCCATTAAGGTATCCGACTACATTTGGAACCGTGATTTTGCAAAAGCGCATAAATTGATAGTTTTCATGATATTTAGTTTCACTTAGATTAGAATACATGTATAAAATTGTTTTAAGGACATTTTGACAAAAAAAATTATTTAAATAATATTTGGGCAAAAATTAACTAGAATAATTTTTTTTCCAAATGTCCCTTTGTGAAAATGCTTCTATTATAATAATATTTTGCCTGTATATAGCTCAGACCTCTCTACAGAGGTTCAACTAGAATTTTTAAAATATGTTACTTAGAAGTGGGTTTATTCCTATTTTACGGCAATTTAGGGGAGCAATTATAAGAAAAAAACGCCAATAATTATTTCAATTGGTGGTAACTCTGAAAATAATGTGAAGTTTTCAAAACTTCTAGTTGAGCCTCTGTAGAGATATCTGAGCTATATACAGGCAAAATATTATTATAATAGAAGCATTTTTCACAAAACGAGAACATTTGGAAAAAAAATATTCTAAGTTAATTTTTTGCCAAAATATTGTATTTAAATAATTTTTTTTATCAAAATGTCCTTAAAACAATCTTATACATGTATTATAATCTGAGCGACACTAAATATCATGAAAACTATCCATTTATGAGCTTTTTTAAAATCACGGTTCCAAACGTTTTCGGATACCTTAATTTATCTTCTTTCCAAGCACTACAGCCGGTTACCAACCAAGGCTATCTCAGTCAGCTTACGCCATCTTGATCTATTTGATGCTACGTTCTTCCATGTGGGTTACCTCCCTGTTCTTCAACTACTTTTCTACTTTATACATCCACCTTACTCTCAGTCTACCTCTTTTCATTTTCCCTCTGAGTTTGGAAAGTTATTTTCTGAATAGTACTTTCAACACTGTATCTAAATACATCTTCCATCCCTCATATTCGGGAAGCTTTAACCACTTTGACTATGTTGGTCCTCTGTATTTCGAATGAAGTTCAAGGTTGCATCGTATTCTCTAGATTCACAATTTTCTATTACTGCACCAAAAAGTTTTCCTAAGATTTTTCTCTCAGAAGTCATCAGTTTTTCTTCATCTTCGTCAATTTTCCAGCATTCACTGCTATATAAAACAATTGGTCTAACTAGAGTTTTGTATAACTGTATTTCTGTTTTACTAGTTTTGTATTTAAACTGGTTTCACACACACACACACACTTTCGATGATAACATGTGTTAGTCATCTTGATTCTATTTTAGATTTCAATTTTTATGTCATTACTATTATTTACTATTGGGTATTTAAATTGAGTCAACTGTTCAAATCAATATCCATTAACGTTCCGATATTAATTTATAGGTCACCAAAAATTCAAAAACTAATTGAAGTAAAATCAAAATATGAAGAATTTTGTGATATTTGTAAAGCGATCACGTTTATCTCAATAACTATTTCTTCATTTATCTTTTTGTCTTGGAATGGTTATGGTTAAAAAGGTTTTTTCTACTAAAAGTGTTTGCAAAAATTAGCAGAATTGGTGTAAAATATTTCTTGTGGTCGCAAATATAGTAACCTTACAATAAAGGCGCGAGGTGCAATCTGGGCATCTGGTCGGTGGACATATTGAATAGATTTCGTTACGTTTTATCAGAATTTAAATCATTTATAAAAACTTTATCCTTATAAAATATGAGTCTTAAAACCATAAATATATATACTGTTGCTGTGTTTCTTCTCCCAAATTCCTAAAAACTGCCTCAATGCGGATGGAGGGGGCTCCTGAAAAGAATGGGTGAAGTATGTTGAGATTTTACAAATGGTAGGGTCACCCTAGACGTGAAGGCCATTCAATGTTGTCCAGCTAAAATCAGTAGGCCAATGCAGAATTCAATCATGTGGTACTCCAGTCCATGGATCAACAGAAGCTGAATATTCCTTCCTTCATATAAATGTGTGTGTGTGTGCGTACGCGCACTTAGCATATAACTTTTTTCTTTACATAGTATATCTAATGCACACATTTTCGTTATTGAGAACTTTTATATTTTTGAAGTGAAACTTCTTAGCCTCGAGAGTGAATAAGAGATTTGGCCAGTTTTGCGTAACAGTGAAAAAGCGAACGGAAGTAGTCTCCCCTCCCATCCCCCCGAATCGTCACCATGAGGACAGGATAGCGTGTTGGGAGGAAAAGGGGGAGCGAGGACACAATGTGACTTGCGTCATATCCGTGTAAAAGTTAGATGATTGCTCACCTCCGATTGGTCAACTTGCCCACTTTCTTATTAGGGGTCCTTTCCCCCCAGACCCGGGAACATCTATCAACGGTTGTATGAGATGCTGTGACATTACGGTGTAGACAAAATAGCTCTCGCAGTAAAAGCGTGCTTTTTGAAATATTTTCTTAGATTGTTTGCTACATGGCGATGTTTTCGGAGGCTAATTTGCTTTTTGACTTTTATTTGCGTTGAATTATTATATTAATTCTAGTCAGAATGCCTAAATCAAATGCACAAGGAGGAAAATTGTTTCGTGAAAGAAAGAAAAAAGAAAAACTAGAAGCAAGTCCAGTCAAAAAAGTGACAAGAAAAAAGAAAGGAAAAAAAAAACCAGAACAATTTTGCGAATTTATTAAGTGGTACTGCGGAATGTCCATCAGAGTACATCGAGAACGGAATCAGAGAGAATATCTAGAACGGAAAAACACACTGCAAAATACTTAAGGGTTGGGAATGCTATTGAGACTCTTCTAATGACTGCATACATTAATACGGACTTAGTGAACCACCCTGTGCCATTAACTACAGAGCCCTCAAAAATTCTTGTGCGTGTTGGAACTGATGCATGTAAATCAATATTAAATTATATTTTACGTTACAAAGACAATGATTCCCATAAAAATGCTCACAAAGACTTTCAAAAGCGATTCATTGATAATCGTTCAATCGATATGCGCGTTCAATTTATGATAGATTATGCTTTAGAGATGATTTGAAAACGTCTGTTGCTGAGCACAAAAAATATTTTACAAAATATTTTACCGGGAATTAATTTAGAAGACACATTAAAGCAAGTTACAGTTGCCGACGAAGTTTAAATAGGAAATATATACGAAATTTATCAAAATATAATGATATTGTATACCCAGAAATTCCAGGACATCTTTCTACTTTGGATTTGGTATCAGAAAGACTCATTTCGCCACGAATATCTTTCACGCAAATTAGGTGATTGAGACATGTGCTCGGTCAATTTGGAATATTAGGGTTAATAATCAATGTTCCGACGTCGCCAAAGAAGTTTCCCTTCTATCGCGTGGAGTTCCACGCACCATTTTTATAATATGTTACAAATTTTATAAAGTTATGAATTCAAAGTCTCACTAAATGAATTTTACTGTGATTAAAAAAAAGTAGTTCTAAATGTATTTTCTGTACTTAAACTGAGTAAAATAGGAAGCAATTTAAAGCAGTAAAACATACTTATCACAATTTCCACTACCCTGTTACTCTTTCTATATTGCGATTTTATTTATTTATTTTGCTAAATATCCTATTGTATCATAGATCTAAATGTAATCCCATACAATGATAGTTTTGTCCAGACTCTTTCCAGATGTTCAAAGAAAAAAATGTTAACACGGAAAAAAACAAGATATACATTGCAATTGCAGTCAACGTCTACTTTTAGTACTACTGTCTGGTGAATTACAACTAAGCATTAAAATCATAGACATTTGGCTCCAATGTATTTTCGTCTTTTTGTTATTTAAGACTAAGATATTTTGTCTATAAAAGCTTATAATAAGTCCAAAACTTCTGTTCAATGATGAAAGGAATAATTTCAGCTAAGATCCTTATTTTGTAATTTCTTTCCTAATACATTACTCGAAGTATTGCTAAGAGACTGGACGAATAATCTTTTTATATCAAATTTAATAGTTTCACTGTTTTGAAAAGAAACGCTCCAATGTGTTATTTAGATTCATTTCATGCGTACTGTTTACTAGTTACCATGAAAACAGATTTACATTGAAATTAATTCTGTGTTTTTTTCCCTGTAAAAACTTGTTTCTATTAAAAGTTTCATTCTGTAACTGCAATAACAAAATATGTTTAATAATAGTAATAATATATTAATATACAAATTTAAAGTATGAGTTTTTCCACTTAATATAATTATAATAAATATCTACGCTCAGATTTATGTTAATTTTAAAGTTTTCATATCTGGTTAGTTTGCACTGAAGCCTTTTCCATACAACTGATGAATAATTTAGTAATTATAAAAACTTTTAATCTAATTTATAATCGTTTTTTGATTTAGTTTCTAGATAGATTTGTTATTTGTACTTTAAATCGATGTATCAATAAAATATCATGCTACTTGTTATTCTTATAAATCCTCTTATATAAATATATTCCATTTTTGAGAATGGTTTAACCCAATTTATGAAATATAAATGAGAGAGTGAATGGCATGAAATAAAAGGGACACACATCAAAATGATTCCGTAAGCCAAACGTAAAACCATTTTTGCAAAAATTCAAGTTATAACAACCATTGTAGTAATGTGTTTCTTGTTTCTATATTATAGCATAATTCCTTAAACATGAAACGTGTATTAATCTTTCATCTATCTTAATGGTTATTGCACATTAAGGCAGCATTTCTCAAACTGTGGCCCATCTTAGGGGGTAATAACCCTATGTGGGGATCTCAAGCATCTCGAAAATAAAAGATTATTTAAAAAAATTATTACTTTACTGAAGGGCAAAACAAAATACATTCTGAAATAATAAAAAAATAAAATACACATTTACAAACAATATAATATACTTATAAATGTATCAGTACTGCTCAATGCATTTGATAATTAATTTATTAATGCTAAGTTAGAACCGAGTTTAATAATTACTAATGTTTCTCATGGGTTTGTCCTATACTAAATTTAATACTTATCTTGATATTTTGTACTATTTATAATTAAAATCATATTGTAGCTTAACGTAAAAGTACATTATTGAATTCAATACATTATTATTGAATGGAGGATGAGCGAGGAAACTTATGATTGAAAACAGGGTCACAAATATTGAAAGTTTGAGAAGCACTGCGTTAAAGGATGAAACACATTATTGTTTTCTTTATTTAATTTTGTAAGCTCTATGTATTATTCAACACACTAAAACTTGCTATGTAAATAGTTAGAATTTTTATTTGTCCTCTATTGCCATGAATCATAAATTTACTGAGAGGATTTGTTTCAAGATATATTTTTACATAGTAAAATATCCTATGTTACTACAAATTGTGGTATATTTAATCGAGTTGAGTTGTATTTTATCAAGTTTAACAACGATAAATTTCTTTACTATGCAATCAAATGGAAATGTTCTCAACAAATATTTACTAGTGAGAAAAAATGATATTAAATATTTATCAGTTCTGAATTTATTCAACATACTCAGTATATAGAAAATTTAAATATATATTATTTTTTAATTTAGGGCTCACAATTGTGTTTGAAAGATGTGATAACCAAGCTAAACATAAAAAATATCGGTTAGGGAAATTAAAACCTTTGTTTATGTTGAACACACGCAAGTACCATCCATTTAAACGGTTTTTAAAATATAGTATTATTAACACAAGATAGCACTTCCTTAACTTCAAAATAAAATGAATTCACGTTTTTTTAAGGTGACAGAACACCTTTAAAACTCAATTTTTGGTCAAAATATCGATTTTTTGTTTTTGATCTTATATTAAAATTCAATCTTTTATCTTTGTAAATCTGTTTAAATTTTGTTTCTATCTTAATTAGAAGCCGAGTTGCAGCTTTCTAAATATTACTTAATCATAAATTTCTCGGACCGGAAATGGTTTTCTGCTAACCGGAAGTGCCCCGAGTTGTTTGTTTACGTTTCTCTTTCATGGTATATGACACGAAATATTATAATTAATATACAAATATTTTATCAGAAATTAAAATGGAATATTTAAGAATAAATATAAATGTATTTGGAAATACATTTTTCCTTTTTTTATGTTGAAAACCTGGCAGCAAGTTTGTTGTTTTGACTTTGTTTACATGTGCGTCTGATTTTCTTTTGAAAGAACCGACAGCGTAAAAAAGTTTATTTGATTGTTTTATTCTGTTTTATTTTAAGCTTAAAATGGTTAAAAGTATTGCTAGAAAGCGCAAGCGGCAATTTTATGGAAATAAATTTACAAAAACTTCGAAAAATAACATCACTTCAGCAGTTCCTGAATGTACTGCTAGCTCTTCAAAGTTAGGAAATGAGAGTTTGTTAACTGCAGAAGAAATACCTGGTCCTGTGTTTGGTAACAGAATCGTTGACCTTGAACTTATTGTGGAAGCTTTTGCTCAACTTTACTGCCCAAAATGTTTGCGCTGAAAAAGTAGAACTATTTGAGGATTCCAGATATGGATTGTGCTCCCATTTTACAGTAAAATGTAAGTCTTGTGACTTTTTCTTTGCATGTGCTTCATCAAAAAAAGTTGTAAATGCACCTGTCATAAATACGAGGCTTGTATATGGTATGTGGCAGATAGGCAAAAGTTTTGCTGGGGCATTTAAATTATGTTCAACATTAAATTTGCCTCGACTAACCAAAACTGCTTACAAAAATCAGGAAGCAAAGCTTTTAAAAGTGGTCCAGGAAGTAGCTGAGGAATCCATGACAAATGCTGCTACCGAAATTGTGGAGAAAAAACAAAATCTCTCATCTGATATTGTAAAATATGGCATATCGGTGGATGGCACATGGCAGCGAAGAGGCTATACATCTATGAATGGCTGTGTTGCTGCAATATCAGTTGATGCTGGTAAGGTGTTAGACATAGAAGTTATGTCATCCTACTGTCCTACATGTAAGAGACTTCAGACTATGCCAAGAAACTTTGAATATGAGTTGTCAAAAGCCGACCACATATGTCAGTGTAACTTCACAGGCTTTTCATCAAAAATGGAAATTGTGGGGTCTTCCCGAATATTTCTTCGATCAGAAAAAAACCGCAGACTTCAATACACTCAATATTATGGGGATGGTGACTCAAAAGCTTTTATGAGTGTGAATGACACTTATGGAATAAACAGTGTGACCAAGTTTGAGTGCATTAGCCATGTACAAAAGAGAGTGGGCTCACGTCTGAGAAAACTGAAACTAAAGGACTGTCTGGTAAAGGCAAATTAACTGATAATTTTATCGACAGACTTCAAAACTACTACGGAATTGCTGTTCGCAGCAATGTCGGTAACTTAAATGCCATGCAGCAAAATGTAATTGCTGCGTTATATCACTGTACATCAAGTGATAAAAAACCGATGCATGGTCAATGCCCAATAGGGAAAGAAAGTTGGTGTTATTTTCAGCGGGGGGTGGCAAATGGAACAAAATGTTCCACAAAATAGGCTGGTTTATCAAATGATGTTTTAAATAAAATTAAGCCAGTATATTTAGAACTATGCGACAAACAGATATTAAGCAAGTGCTTACATGTACGTACGCAAAATACCGAGTGTTTTAATGGAATAGTTTGGCAAAAAGTACCGAAGGAAGTATTTGTTTCTCTCAAAACAATTAAATTTGGGTCGTATGATGCTATTATACACTTCAATGAAGGATTAAGTGGGTGTCTAAAGGTTTTTAATAAGATGAATACAGAAAATCCTGGAGTGTTTACCTTACGGGGATATAAACATTTAGATAAATGCAGAATCCGTGAATCAATTCATAATATAGACCCCAAAACAAAGAAACACAGGAAAATTTTAAGAGCACTTAAAAAGAAAAAAATAGTGTTTTAGAAGTAAAAGATGGGAAGAATTATAAATCTGGTGTATTTTAATAAGAAAGTAAGTGTTTTTCTTGTAATCAGATGATTTTAATGTTATTTTTGTCGTTTCTCAAAATGAGTTTTTCACATTTTTTCTTACCGCAAAACACAATATCTCAAAAGGTTATGCTTGAATGAAATAAAAAATTTATATATATATATGTTTTTTTTTAATTCTTATACAGGGAATAGACCTTTCTTAAGATTTTGTGTTTAGTAGAAATTTTTTATACAGCAATACAGTAAAAATCACAATAGCTTTTAAAGAAAATTTCAACGTATAGAAGTTCGAAACACAATAACTTCCCACGTAATGGTTACATTACCAAAAATAAGAGTCTATTCCCTAGATAAGGTTGTATGCTATATTATTCAATTTACAAAATGTCAATATATTTATTTTTTTTTCAATTATCATGTTTTGCGTAAAATCTTATTTTTGCTTATTTTTTTATAAAATACCCTTTGACAGTAAAATGTACACTAACAAAACTTTTCTTGGTATTTTTCTAATTCTAGAGACCCATTAGATCATAAAATATGCATTTACAGGCAAAATTCAGGTTAATTCAAAAATTTTCTTTGAAGATGCTCTGTTACCTTAATCAAATATTTTGTTTCAAAACAAATAGTTAGTATCTTTTAAAAGAAGAATTTTTTATGCTACAATCCCACATTTTTGCACCATTCTTTTCCCCCATGTTTTCCTTTGCTTTTCCACCCTATCTTCAAGAAGAAAACTTTGAATTATTCTGTAGGGAAGAAAATTCCTTTCTGAGTACACGGAGGTTGGCCTCAGTTGCAGGGAAATTTCAAAAGGCAAACTTTTCTTGACACTATTTTTTTGTCACAAACCAGAAAAAAAATATGTATTCCTCACAGTATTAATGCGGATGCTGTATTCCCATGTGAACAACAAGTGGAGCTTCTTGGATCTGCATGTGAGACGGAGGAATTTTTGACGTAGTTGTAGAAAAGAAAACACGTCGTTCTTGGAAGAATTCCCTTATGAATTCACAGAGGAAATAGAAAACTTTACTGTATTTTTTACTTATATACAAAAGTTGAATCATTGATTTATATTTTTTTTCCATTTTTCTCTCTCTATTCCAGAAAATGTTCACATTTATAACACAGAAAAACATTTTTCAGGTGAAGAGTTTTTCTGTTTGCTCGACAGGTAGATGTACACATTATATAAACAATTTATCTATTTCAAAAATTCACTTTAAGAAAGGAACCGAATGGATAGAGCAGTTTAATTATCATGAATTGTATTTCTAAAAACTATAAATGTATATTGGTAGACATTTTATTTTGATATATTGTTAAATTTTGAGTATTGTATCATATTGTAAAACATTTAAATGTACTATATTTGAAATATGAATGAAGAAATGCAGAGGAAAACTAAATCGGGTATCTCTAAGAGTTTAAAATGTATGTTCATGTAGTTTAAAAGCATTATATTGTCTTAAATATCCAGCAAATAATTTTGCTGAAAAATCCCATTGAGAAAAAAATTAAAACTTTCTGTTTAAAACTCTATTTTCTACATATATTCGGTTAAATTTTAACCCAGTATTTTTAAGCAAAGTTTATCCCCAGAAAAAAGGAAATGTCTGATGAAAAAAAGTCTGATGTTGACAAACTTCGCTGTCCCAGACAATGCCTATTATTAGAATGTTTACTTTACCTTGATAAAACAAAGACTTTGAGAAGCCATAAGACTTCTAGGGATTTAATATCAGTATTTTTGAGGAAACCTTATAAAGGGGAAGATGATTTTTGTTTTCTGTAGAGACAAATTGCAAACAAAATGTTTGATTTTCTGTCTTTTTTTTATCCCTTTATTTTCGAAACAAGTACATACATCGTATAACAACTTGTACAATATGTTGCATGTTAGGATTTAAAATATGGTTTATAAAAATGTTTTTGATTTATGGAATCTATTATTAAGTGCAATACTCCAAAGCATAATTAACAAATGCAGAAAAAACAGACATCATAACTCTCTTTTTGTCTGGATAAAAATGAAGCTTAAAGCATTAGTAGTTTTAAAGTTTATTATAAGTAGAAAAAGTTTCAAAAATTTATAAAATATATTCAACTACAATTTTAAGATAATTATCGTAAATTAAAAGTAACTTTTGTACCAAGCATTTTCCGCCAAAAAAGACTTCTTACTTCCGACTTATATCTTAAAACAAGAATTATTTTAAGGTATACAAACATGTTTAAATGACCTATTTCGATTTAAATACATATTTTTGGTTTTTATTTTAATTAATGGGTAATTATTTGGTTTTGTAAGATATATATGTATTATTTTGTTTCTACAATACATTGAGGCACAGTTACAATAAATAACACAAAATTAGAAAAACCAGAAAAGGTCTTTAATCTGCTAGAAGTAGGCATTTAAACTGTGCAGAATCTATCATGGCGAGTATGATAACACAAAATATTATGAATATATTTCCATGAAACTTTTAAACCTGATATTTGTATTATTTTCCAAGGAATGTACTAAAATAATACTCATTGTATGATTACTTTTTTTTTTTCATTTATGGCTTGTTATTTCAATAACAGCCCCGTAAATATGTCATATTTCTTATAATATTTGTTAGATTAGTTCTAAAATGTTTATGTTTCAGTAAAACATTAAAGTCTGAGAACATTCTCTAGATAAATGCAACGAATTTGTTTAGAAATACTTTTACTGACGTAAGTTTATTACTTTTTATCTAATTGCTTTGAACTTTTCCAAAAATATTTCTAAGATTTCACTTATAATTGGGATTTTTGTAAAATTTAGGTAATTTATCGTAAATACTGTTGGTTAAGTATCAATATTTATTGTCATTAATCCCGAGAAAGTATTTATGACGTTTCAGCACGCTATTCTAAAAAAAAAAAGTTCTCTGAATATGTTCGGAAATTAATTACACATCTGGCAATTAAAATAGCAACTTCCTGAGAGATGAATGTTACAAATATTAAATTAGCATGAAGGAAGAATTTGTAGGGATTGATTACCATTAAAGAGCAATTTTATGACGCAAGAAGAAGAAATAATGTCTCAAACTGTATATGAGTGGAAAGATTCGCAGCGGCTGTCTAATTTATAAATCGCAATGGATATTTGGTTGTGTTGTGGCAAAGAGCGTGTTATACCTTTCCTGTAGGTAGGGGAAATATTTAAAGACACGTTTAAGAATTCTATAGCTGCAGGATCTAGGTCTATTATAAGTGCGGCTTACAGATTAGCTTCTGACATTGGTCGGAATCTAACGACTGCAGTGTGAATATGAAATGGATGAGATAAGACCACAATGAATGTCAATCAGAATTTGAATGAACTTCCCCACCCTATTAACGCCTGAGAGCCTTGTAAGATTGTACCCCTGAATAGCCTGCGAATTTAATTATGTTGTCTTCCTGCTTTTCTGTATACGTACAGTATAAGTAAAGTTTTGGTATTTGCTTTCCCTTTAAGGGTATTACAATTTTAATCATCAAACCTGTAGACCAAGCTTGTCCACATCACACGAATATTATGGGTCGCAAGTTCTATTTAATTTAGGACCACGTGCTTTTATTTTTCAAAAAATTTTAACTAATCTAAGAAAAATATATGCATTTTGTTTAATAATAGCAGAAAAAGAGTATAATTAACAAAAAAAAAATGTTTAACGAATTCCACGTGTCTTATTTTTATTCTGCGACGTGGTTTGTTACTTTAATATACATTACTGTGTGCGGATTTATTGAAGGGAACAAATAATGTTCTTTGTAGACCTATACTGTTTATGGGCCGCGTGTTTGACACCCATACCGTAGACTATTACAGGATGAAATATTTTAAATTACACACCAGTTGTAAAGTTTTTAATTGATTCAGTACTTTCTAAATAATTTCTAAATACATACAATGACTTCGTAAGGTTTACTGAAAAAATTAAGATATCCGAACACGTTCGGAGTATATTAAACATTATAAAAATATACATATTTAAACATTATAAATGCTCTCTTAGGACTCATTATATACCAATAAACACTAGTATTTAACTAACAATATTTAAAAATAAATTATTTGAAATTTACAAACAATACAATTATAAGTGAGATTTTAGCAATCTTTTTGAAAAACTTCAAAGCATTTAGAGAAAAAAGTATTAACATATGTTAGTAAAAGTATTAGTAAAACAAATTAGAGGCGTTTATAAAAATTTTAATGTTTTATTAAAATTTGAAAAGTTTAGAGCTGATTGAGTAAACATTATAAGAAATGTTACATTCTGTATGAGGCCATTATTTAAATAACAATCCCTAATTCAACAAGTCTTCAAACAATAGTAAATATTTTAGTACATTCTGTAGGAAATAACATAAATATCAGGTTCAAAAAGTTTTATAGAAATACATTCGTAATATTTTGAGTTATCAGACTCACAATGATAGATTTTGAGCAATTTAAATGCCCACTTCTGGTAGATCAAAAGCCCAGTTCCGGTTTTTATAACTATAAAATTGATTGTAACTTGACCTCTACATAGAGTAGAAACAAAACAAATTATATTTCGTAAAGCCAAAAGGTAATTCTATTCAATAAAATAAAAAAAAAAAAATATCTGTCTTGACAGAATTTTGTCATTTTCAATGGATACCTTAAATAAAAATTTTTAAATTACATTTAAATATGGGATTTTTACATCTTTTAAACTTAATTACACAGTATGTATTATTTCATTTACAGTTTTTCTTCCAATACAAAAAGCTTCATAAAAAATTAATCGCGTCGAAAACCATTTTTCTCGAAACCGAAATTATTCTTTAATATTACTAACAAAATTTTTCAGTCTCCAAAGAAAAGTAAGTTAAACCGGCTGAAAATATACTCTCACAAATTGAACTCGTATCTGAAGTATATATATAGGTAAAATACAATAAAATGTCAAACAGCAGATGGACCTCCAGTGTCAGCACTTCTTTCTGAAATTGGAATTTTCCAATTTTTCAGAGCTTTATAGGGTTTTTATTCGAAACGAGAATTCCAGAATCCTACTTCAAAACATTTTTTTATCTCAACTTCAAACAACTTTACGGTTTCTATTGCTTTATAAAACTGGCTTTCTACTATACTGCTAGATAAATTTGTTGCATTCCTTGCGGGAATTCTTTGTTACAGACAGTTTTTTTTTCCTTCACGTATATTAGTATAAACATTTTAATTTATCTTACATAAATACATGGTACTTTTTTTTCTTTTAAAAATCCGAGCTCCGTTTCATATTTTTCCAAGTTAAATAAATATTCAGCACGGCGAAAAGTTTATTAAACTAACTTATTACAATTTTCCTGTAATTTTTTGAAATGTATCTACAATTCAGGACATAGGACTCTGGATTTTTAAGGTATCCGACTATGTTCGGAACCGTTATTTTGCAAAAGTGTATAAATGGATAATATTTATGATATTTAATGTCGCTTGAATTAGAAAATGTATATGAAATTGTTTTAAGAGTATTATTACAATAAAAAATTATTTAAGTACAATATTTTGACAAAAACTTAACAAAGGATGACCCATTTTCAAAATATTCTCCTTTTGTGAAAAATGCTTCTATTATAGTAATATTTTGCCTGTATATAGCTCAGACTTCTGTACAGAGGCTCAACTAGAATTTTTGAAATATATAACTTAGAAGTGGGTTTATCCATGTTTTACGACAACAGAGGGGAGAAATTTTAAGAAAAAAAACGCCGAGAGTTGTTTCAATTGGCTGTAACTCTGAAAGTAATGTGAATTTTTCAAAATTCACAATTCAGACTCTCTGGAGAAGTCTTTACCTTATATAAGCAAAATATTATTTAAGAAGCATTTTTTATAAAAGGAGAACATTTTGAAAAAAGGTTATTCTAAGTTAATTTTTTGCCAAAATATTGTATTTAAATAATTTTTTTTTGTGAAAATATCTTTAAAACAATTTTATACATGTGTTCTAATCTAAGTGACACTAAATATCATGAAAATTGTCCATTTATATGCTTTTTTAAAATCACGGTTCCGAACGTGTAGTCGGATACCTAAATGCTATTCATTGGCTACAGTATTTTCAATAATACAATTCAAGCTTGTGAACTGAAAGCGTAGACTCATTTAATAAAAAAATAAATTTACACCAATACAGAACATTTGAGATTTTTGAATTAAGTATTAAAATTATAAGTCTTTTTTATAAAACATTATAAATTATGCTTATAATTATTTCACTATCTTACATTTCTCATTGAAAAAAGGAGTACAAAAAAAAGGTATTTAAATTCGCTGAACCATCCCTAATACAGAAATATCATTGTTAATTAGTTCAATAAATGCTAATTTAACTTTATAATGAGGCTATTTCATATTAAAGAATTTAAGAATGTTTTTCGTGAAATTCAATATGAATAATTGTATTTTAAAAGAATATTTTTATTGCATTATGCCAGACTGTTTAATCGTTTTGCTCCTTCAATATGCGTTATATGTTTATTTCCATATGATCTTAATTGTTGAGATAATTTATCTCCTGCACACAAATGACTCACTAAATGGTTTTTAACCAAACAATTTAAATGAGGATTTTTTTCTTTTTTAACATGAGGTATATTAAATGTTCACATTCCTGACACATACAGAGTTTTAGATTTCAAATTCAAAAGAAAAAGAATCTAGCATTAATATTAAAATATATAGCAAATTGTAAAGCAACTATTAAGAATTTGAAATTAGTAGTAAACAGAAATTCTTATAAACGATTTTTTTAGGTAAACAATTGATATTATAGAAGTTTAAAATATTCTTCAGTTATTAGACCATTATTATGAATTTAAAGAAAGAAATCTTTCAGTAATGTTCGGAGATCACTTTTAGCAGGTTCAGCATTCTATTTTATTCTATTATGATTTAGAAAAAAAAAATAATGTCATTCTTGATATATGAGTTTCATTTTACCATATATATCGTATAAAATTTATCCTAAAGAAGTATTTATATAAATTGAAGAATAACTGAAATGTGAATGTGTGTGAATCAAATGATAAAATGATCCTATATAAAAATACAACATGTATTTGCTTTAAATTCGAACTTTTAAAAATTAAAATTTGTAACGAACGTTTTTTTAGATAGTTTAAGCAAAATACGTCTCTAATAATGATAAAAAAAACCCCGTTGTATACATAAAATATGGATAATAACAAACGATGATAGCCTCAAATTGTTTTGAGCCAAATAGTTAAATATTAATATAGCTACGAATAAGAGGGCATCCCAATTGGGAAAGCATTTGTTTATCAATGTCGTCTTCTAGAGCAATGCAAGAGCTATACATCCAATATTGGGAGATAAAATTATGTGTGCTTTTATGATGGAATTTTAAAAACTGCAAAAGTAAGCCAAAAATTAACACTAAATTTTTTTTATCTTTTTCAATGATAGAATATCCAAAACATCCATTGAATAAAATTTTAGCATGGTGCACATCAATTTTGTTATGCAGGATCTCCCTGGATTTATGACCATTCTGACAAAGTGGTCGTAAAAGTGGGACTTAAGTTTTTTATTACTATTTTCATTCAGGAGTTTATGAGAATTGCTCATAAAACATATAATTTCAACGCTTATATGATCGTAGATAATATAAAAAACACATGATGTATGCTCCATTAGGTATACTGTAAACAAAGTATAACCATAAACTACATTTTGGCCTTACCAATGCAATTTGTAATTCGCTTTTTTTATGTACTGTGTTTTATTTCATTTTTTTTTTTGTGGACGTTAAGTGTATTCAACCAGGAGACTGAGGGATAGTGCATTTTTACTTTAAAAGAAATTTTAGTTTTTCATTCTTTAAAACTTTGACAGGTTTCTTGGTACTTTTTTTGTGTAACTGCTTAAAATTCTCATGCTAAGGATTTAAAGAAAAAAAAAAAATGTTAGAAATTAATAAGCGTAATCTTGCAAGTTTCATTCAATAAAAACACACAATAACACTATTCAAAATAATTGACTTCATCATGTAGCGTATTAAGAATAAAAGTCGTTAAGCTAAAGATAAATAAGTTTAATTTTAATGTGTATCTAAATTTTTCTACCATATACCACTAGTATCATACTTCCCATTAGCTACGTGTAAGCGATATAAATCTTTTAACTTTTAATGCATTTCGAATGGACACGTTTTTAATAAAAGAAGAATAAAAAAAATAAATGCTTTCATAGTTTCTGTGAATACTTCGTAGAAATCAAATTAACTCATTGAAATGTCTGAATGCATGTACAATCACTATGCAGCAAGTTTTGCCTCCAGGGCAAGAAACATAGGTCAATGATCAATTTTCCCAAAAAAATAAAACAAAACAAAAATGACACAGAAAGTACGAATAGCAAAAATATCGTACAGGATAACAAGGGATGTAAATAATGTGTTAGTTCCAGATAGAGTAACCAGAAATAAAACTGTTTTGTTTTTTATCGTTTAATTTCAAAGAAATTTGATTGGAAAATATTGCCCCCGTTTTAGCAATATTTTCGACACGGTGGCATGTTTTAAAATTATAGGAACTTCCTCCCTTTCCGATGAGGGGTACATATGGGTTTCGAATTTTGCGTGATTTTTTGATTAAATATATATATCTATATGCAAACTCTGTTCAATAAGTATCCGACCTTTGGGGGGGGGCAGAAAAAATATCTTTGTTACTTTGCATTATTAGGTTTCCAATCAAATTTAAAGTACACCCATTGCACTTTCATACATTTAGTCCAGCATTCCTTCCACGACCGAATACAATTCTGGAAGGATTTTTTTTTGGAATGATGTTCACCTCTGAAATCGCGTTCTGCCTTATTTCATCCCTAAAGCCTCTGAAGTTTTGCCTTATCTTATCCCTACAGCCTCTGAAAACGGGATCCTTTCAATGGGATTCTCCATTTTCGGGAATAGCCAAAAGTCGCAACTTTGAAAGTGTCTAGTAAGTCATGTGCAACTACAAGACAGAGTCTTGCTGTTCCCCCGACAGAAGCTTCGGAACAAGATTCACAGCCGTTCTACGCATAATAACACATAATTTCATTTGGAAATCTTGTGTACTGATCTCAATTTTTTCAGCAGTCTCTCGTTCGGTTATATGACGGTCTTTCATTATCAGATTTTCCACTTTTTTTAGCAACAGTTACGTTACGGTTAGTAGCCTTCAAGAACAATGGTAACTCTGTAACGACTTGCAGCCCTGTTTTGAAGCGCCCTCCTTAATTTTTATGACCCTCATAGCATTGACTCCAAGCACTTGTTCTGAATTTTTCGAATTATTTCACTTATAAAATCCCCAAGCGTTTGTCAAAAATTTTATGCAGTACCTCTGCCCAAGTCGTTCTGTAATCTTTAGAGAAATATCAATCCGACGAACACGTATAAAAGTACCTCACTCAATGGTCTGCATTATAACACTGGTATACTGTAACGATATTGAAAATATTCAAGCATGTGCATTAAGTTGTCACCCTTCCCACTCTGCACTGTGTCTTAGGGTCTGTATTGTGCGTGAGAAAATACACCCGAGTTCTGATTCATGTCATTTCAGCTCAATTAAAATTAATGTTTTTCATTTTTATTTTTAAAAGTATTTTCTTAGATTTTCTTCTTTTCAAGATAAAAAATCCCGTGTCCTTTAAATATAATACTGGGTTTATACGTACAATTTTATAGAATATTAAATAGTTGAAATATATTCTTAATCTCAGATCATGTGGAGCGAAATATTAAATCTCGGTCCTCTGTATATATTGTAATCCTCAACAATGTCAGTGTTGTCAATGCTTTTTTGTTTAGTCATCAAATTAAATTTCTTTCAGTTACAGAAGGAAATGTTATTTGAACTTTAAATATCTTTTTTATCAAAAGATGCTTTCAATTTATACAAAATTCTAAATCTCTGTTAAAAACGAGAAGTCAATTCAAAACAAAAATTCATGGTAAAGAAGACTAAAAACACAAGCTCAAAGTATTTTTGTAGTATTCCGGATATATATATTCGGCTCTTTTATGCGTGCATGTCAACCTTGCTTCCTTTTATAAATTGTGATTCATGACTTTGAATGGAAAAAACCTTTTTACGTAGACAATTTATTTCGTACTTCAGTTTTTATAAATGTTTCCTTAAAATCTATTTCAGTTTTTATAATGCCAGGATTTTTCATATGTTTTGCTAGCATGCTGATATGATAGTGATGGAATTTAATTGACCAACTCTTCATTTAACTGAAGTAAAGTCAGTGTAATCTAAATTTGTAGTTTTTACTGCTTTCTATGCGCTATAATATTGTTACATTACTTTTTATATCTAGACCTTATGTAAATTTAAATGAATTGTGATTATAATCAAAACACTCATTGTATTTTACGAAGTGATTGTTTGAAATGCATCTATATTATATTGCAAAATACACGGTGATTCATAAAGAAGTATACAGTTTCAATGCACTCTAAATTGAGAACAATGTAAGATATTATATTTCACCTGAAACAGATTTTCATGAGATTATTTCAAGTTTTATTAGAATTAGTCTCAGATGATCTGTGTGTGAGCCCTTATTCACACAAGACACATCAAGCCGATAAATCATTTCCGCCTAAGTGCGTGTTAAGATAACCTGAATCAAGTCCATTGAAAGCGGCCACATGCCGCCCCCATCTCCACTAAATTAACAGAAAGAGGAGGGACTAATACCTGTATTACGTATCTCCACAGGAAGGAATTAAAAGGTGTTAATTCAGGATTTCTGGGAGCCTATTGGGGGAAAGGCATGTTGTAGTCCACGCCTGATTCAATACATTGGTGAGAGAGATGTTCATCGAGGTAATCTCGCACGTAGACCAACCAGCGTGGTGTTGCACCATCCATTGAAGTTTTCAATACCGTACTGCATGTAGCGCAACCAAAGATTTGACATATCCAAAAAAGAGGCTTCCGTGACAGTTTGCTCATGAAAAAAGAAGAGGCCGAACACTTTCTTTATGGACACTGTATGGAGCCCATTTGTCTTAGGGGAATCTCACATGTATTGCACTGTTGCTATTGTCTCGTTCACTTCCTTCAGGGGTGAGACCGAAACTTTAAAGAGTACTTCTAACTTACGGTTCACTGAGGTAATGCGTGTATTTGACTATTACTGTTTTACAGCATCAGAAAAGTGTATACACATTTATGAATCGCCCTGTATGTAAACAGTATTACAATAAATATTAATTACTTCATATCGTTGCTGACTTTAAAATTATGAGCTCATGTTATGATTAAATATTATAATGTTGTTGTTTTTTCTGAAAGTGCGGACTAAATGATGATGAAGCTTATTTAGTACTTTATCGGTAAATAATTTCCTCTTGTTCCTTTCTCTCCCTACACTTTTGCCTGCTGTAACATCATTTGTCGCAGCAGCCTGCATTACAGCAGTGTAGGGGGCATTGGCATCAAATAAAGCCTCATTAATGACTGCTCTTATACCTGAAACTTTAAATTCCTGTTTCAGAGTACTAGATGAGTAAGAATCTTGGTTAAAGTGTGAACACCCGTTATTATTATTTTTTTTAATGAACGCTTAGGAACCACGTTTGCAACATTTTGGGTAACGAAAGTTTTGAATTAAAGCACAAATTATATACCCGTTTACAATACTTGATAAGAAAAAATCTAAATATCTGAATATTCTTTTACATTATTATTTATCCTTTTAGAAAACTTTCGAATAAAACGTAAGCAAAAATGAACTTCTACCTTTTTTTTTATTTACACTAGACTATGCCGAGATTCTACTTATAAACTATAGAAATTTGCACTCCATAATTCCCATTTTTAAATTAACTAAACCTGTAATTTTTTACAAAATATTCGACGCATTTTTATCTCAAAGTATAAACATCACTGATTTTGCGAGATTTTCGCAATCTCCAAGGTTTTTGTATATGTATTAATGTATATTAAAAGTCATATATAACATTTCCGATTAAATGAGAAACTTTAAAATTTTTGTAGATGAAATTGTAACGAGTTTTGAGTAAATATTTAATTTCATCGTAAAAGAGTATACATAATTTACATATAAATTTTTTAATATACGTCAATATTACTTTCTGATGTATATATTTATGATAAAAATTGTATTATTCTTAGGCAACACCGTGCTTTACTGAATGATTGCGTTTCAATGGAAACGTGGGAAAGTATTGACGAAAAGAAAAATTACCCATTTTTTTGGGGATCAAATTTGGGGGGGTTGGCCCTATTTTGGTGTCCATTTTTGTTACCTTGGCAACCATATGAATGCTTCTGGGGAAATCTGTAACATCACGATCTATGTCATAAGTGGATTTTTCGGGAAAACTCTGGGAGAATGCCAAACAGACTATAAAGAGCAGCCACCTAGGGAAACTAGCCCAGTATTACTTTTTAGTTCCAAAGAATTCACTAGCAAGGGGTTTTTGCTTGTGTGGGGATAATCTTTAACTTTACGTACCTGTTTTTTTTTAAAACGTTTTTAAATTTTGTCGGGTTGTTTAGAATTTATGAAAATCTTCCCCCAAATTTTAGTACAAGTTGAACTGCTATGCCCCCTGTGTTTTAAGATTTGTTTTAAAACAATAAATTTAATCACTCTTAAAACGGTTTTTTTTTTGGGACTAATAAAAAACCCCCCTTTATCTCAAAAAATTTTCACGAACCAGAAATCAAAACTATCAGATATCACCCAAAGTCACTAAAATTCCAATTGGAAAAAAAATAACATTTATTCAAGTTCAAAAGGACCTTTTTTTAAATTTTAAGTATGAATTTGTGTGAATAACGGACAAAACGAGACTAAATCGAAATGTATAAACTAAGAAAACATCATTCAAATACAAAATAGAATAGTCAAAGCGAAGATATTTTTAAACCATCTGAAGTATACATTTTGGCAAGTAAGCGTGTAAGTGTTTATTCCTAGTCAAAATTAAATCCTTTTCAAAACAAATTATCCTTTTTACGTTGCCCATTATTTATTCTTTCCGAATATCAAAAATGTACAAACAACTTGTTTCTTTTCTAAGGTCTCTATATATGAGGCTTTCTTCAAAACTTAAACTTGGAGGTTATATTGTGGTTTCAGGTTCTATAAACAGTTTTGTTCTGTTTATAGAATCTGTTTTTCGCTTTTATAAATTATGAACAAATACAATTTTATGTCATTACTTTTAAGATTCTTTTTATTATAATGTGTTTCAATTTAAACAAATTTAAAAAATAGTAAAACCCAAAACAAACCCTTCAATTGGGTTCTTATTCAGGTTAATAAGATATTTTCTTTTTCTATGAATCCCAAAAATCGTGGTTTTTTAACTTTGTAAAAAAGAAAAAAAAGATAAAGAAAAGAAATCACATAGAATAGTTTAATTCCCCACAAATTTAATGTTATGATTTTTTTTTACTTTACTCTTATATTTTTTAAAATCCATTGTTCTAAAAGATTTCAAGAGCATTTAAACTTACATTAATAATCTTTTTTCTGACAAACTGAAAGAAATAGCAAAATATTTAAAAGGAAATCTTCGTTTGTAAACCTAAAAAAACCTAAACTTTAGCAGAAAATGCTATTTCTAATTAGCATAATTTTTTCTCTTTTGATTGTTTTTCTCATTTGGTTTTTAACAAGCAAATTCGAAACAACTTGTATAAGCATTTAACCGAAGAATTCCATTATTTTTAACGTTGATTTATTTAAAGAATTTTATGAATAAAACACATTTTTAATTGAAATATCGTATTTTATAAAGATAAATATGCAAAAGTGTATTTCAAATCTTAAAACAATTAGTGTTTTTTACCAAATGTAATGCCTAATAATGTATTCTTTGAATTTCGTTAAACTGGAAAAAATTTATAACTGAAATAAATTGTATTTTTATCAATATTTTTCGTAGATCCAGGGTTCGAGGATTTTGCAAAAACAATCACAAAATAAACAGTTCTTAAGAGCGATGCGAATTTATTATCAAAGATCCCAACCAAATACAGGATTCAGCAGCGATATTCACAGAGTAAATATCCAAAGGTCTTTACACCTTCAACAGCAATCAAACACAATAACAGTGTTTAAAAATATACGTAAGTAAAGATTATTCACAAGCACAGCCGAACTAATCGCTAGTCAAAACAATCCTCACTACTCGCTGGTTTAATCCAGACCCCTCGCCGTCCTGGCGAGCATCTTTTTATAGGTGCGACAGAAACTTCCAGAAATATAACAGCTCGTGTCATTGAACGTGACACTAGTGGAGGGATCCACTACTTTCTAGAAGATTCCAGAGGGTTCCGAACTCGCCAACATGGTCGCCAATGACACCAAAATGGTCTCCAAAGTCGCCAACTTAGTCGCCAAAAATGATGCCAACTTGGTTCTATAGCCAATATTTCACCAAGTTCTCATTCAATCGCCATTATAACGTAAGGGGCGGCATTGCTTGTGAATGGTACATTTTTAACATGAAATAAACATAACATAGAGTAAAATAAATGCATTAAACATCCAAATACAAATTATATACACTACTTACACAAAATTCGTAACAATATTAAAAATATACAAATTATTACACACAAGAAATAAAAATGCTCATTTCTTAGTGTTCCGTCCCCCCTTTGTAATTGAATTTATTCATTTTTCACCGAAAAGAAGTATGTAAAATGATAGTGCTATACAGAATATTTATTTCAATAATCCTTCAAAATTCATTTCTGTAAAATGTCATTGAAACTCTAATATTTATTGCATTTCTCATCTCTATTGTATATCTCTAAATACCACCCCTTCTCATCAATTCAAACCAACATTCTACCTGCTCTAGCGAGAGAAACACCTCTAATTATTTAGCCAGCGTTTCTCTGATTGATCAGCAGTTTCTATTGTACAAAGGATATATCAGATAAGGGTGAAACTGTAGTATCATGAATATACAGTAATCCGCTTAAACCATACCCGAAAGATGTCTTACATGCACAATTAAGACATTTTATCTATTCCTAACAAAATTTTATTAAAAAAATTACCAATATTATGGAAAATATTTAAAAGTCTATATTAAATTCTTAGTAAATATTAATATTGAATTTCGTTCTTCCAATTCCAGTCTTTAGAAATTTAAAGATAAACGCAGTCATAATTTAAAATCACGGTTTTATGTATTTAAAAGATGGTTGATCTTGACGTTGTTTTCCATTGCAGTATGAATTTTACTTGAAGAAAAGTTTTGCATTATAATATATATGTAATAACTCCCGTTAATTTCACCTTAAAACTTTTATTTAATTTGTAATGATCATAAAACTACAGGACTTCGTGTAAATAATTAATTGTTAACTACCCGCCTAACGGGAGTAACTGTAACTTTAAACCAGCATTTCTCAAACTGTGAGGTGCTCTCCCTAGGGGGCGTGATATTCCTTCGGAAGGAGGGGTGAGACTATTGAAAAGTTGATATAAAAGATTTAAGATAAGTATTAATTTACTGAAAGGAAGTAAAACCAAATACATTCTGACATGAAAAAAATTAAATACAGATTCACTCTAATACATAATATATACTTATAAATGCATGAGTACTACTTCATGTTTTTGAAAATTAATTTACGTACTAAATTAAAAACAAATTTAATAATTACTGGTGCCTCTCATGGGCATGCCATATACAAAATTTAATACATCTTAATAATTTGTATCGTTTATATTTAAAGTCCTATTGCGGCTTTAGTGCCAAAGTACATTTTATTGCATTAAATACATTATTATTTTTTACAGGGGGGGGATGATGAAAATTATGATTGAAAATTGGGTCGCAAATATGGAAAGTTTGAGAATCCCTGCTTTAAACTCTTGAAAATCATGTAGTCATCGAATTTAGAGTAGTTACTATGTAAGCCATATCATATGTTTATCTAAACGAATCACAAGAGCCCTCTGGAAGTCATGTGAGGTTTTCAACTTCTAGTTGTCGTTTGTGTGAATATCGAAGATCTCTGGAAAATTCACGCCACGCCAAGTATTTATGACAGTGTTACGTAAATGCCTTCTGATGCATATATGTGCTATCGTCTCGAAATACCATCAATATTTTTATTTGTATTTGTGTTCTAAATGTTAAATGAATTTGAGTTCCATCTACAAAAAGTATGATTATCAATACAACCATCTTTACATCAACAATCTAAATATGATCATCAATAAATAAGCAAATAAAGCTTTCCACTCGACTACAATACACAATATAGTTTGCAATATATATTTTTCAGTGATAATAATTTGTTATATATTTTATATCTATGCATTACAAATTAATATATTTATTGAAAAGCAAAAGGAGGAACAAATATTTAAAAAATATCATGATCATATTTTAAAGAACCATTGCATTTATTTAAATTTCAACGATTTTTCATTTAGAATATTCAAATTAAACAGTTCAGCATTTTTTTAAATTGTTTCCATTCAAAATCTTATGACATTAGATGATTGATTATTGAAAACTGTTCAGTTCAAGCTACATATAAAGGGAGGAAAAGATATCAATTTCACAAACATGATAATTTAGTATTCTGAATTATGAATTTATTAGATTATGTAATGCTTTCTTGGTTGCTAATTTCGTAGCATTTTCAAAGCCTTTGTACTTCATGTGTATTAAAATAATTTTTTTATTTTATGTAAAGTATTCTCAAAAAATATTATTAAAAAAATGTCTTCCATTTTAAGCAATTACTAAATTTTATGCTATAAATATATTTTTTAAAAAATCTTTACTATTATTCATAAATTAAAGTTATTTAAAATAAGATAATATAATATTTTTGATTTTATAAATAACACTCACAGTGATGTCGGATAATTAGGCATTAAACTTTTGGTTTTATTTTCAATGTTTTTAAATAATGAAATTATGTTTTTATTATAACTCTTACTAATTTATAAAATATATAAACTAATTTTTCTATAATCGCATTTATTTATTCCTTAACATTCCATACCAAGTGTGAAGAATTTTGCTCTACATTGTTTTTTAACTAATAAATTTTATGAGTATATTCTCAGAAAAGAGTATAAGTGAGAGAATACTAACAAAAATATTAGCTTCCTTATATTTTCCAATAGAATTACATCAGAAAATTCTTCCATGCGAAAAGAGATTAAATGATTTATTTCGTATCAAGTCTTTGAAAAGATTCCATTCAACAAAGACATTACATTACTTACTGTTGGTAGTCATTGAAAAAAGCAACAAAACAAGCACTATTGTCATGAATTTATTGTGTCCATAAATACAAACAGATTTTCCACTTTCAGTCACATCATATTCTCTAAAAAGCAAATAAAACAAACTCGTGATTCCTTGCTGTCGAAATGGATTCTTCATTCCTCGCCAAATTTATTTACTACCCTTACACCCTATCAGTAAAAGAATTGTACAAAAAAAAATATTTGATTTCCACAAACGGAACATCAAGGAAAAGATGTACAGCATAAAATATCAAAGTTGAAAAATAAAAAATTCATATTTTCCAAAGACCATCTTCCAAAACTAAATTAATCGATTTGGACGCGTCCCAAGCAAATGATTGCCATTTCTCTTCCTCTTATATTTGAAAAAAGAAAAGGACAAATGCCTTCCGAGAAAAGAGACAGGAAAGGGTATACCCTTATTTTTTTTATTTATTTTCCTCCAGCTATTATTATTATTTTACTTGGTGGAAGACATTAATTCTAGCTCCAAGAAACCATTCCTATTTTTTCCGTCTTCTTTCCCCCAGTCTTACAGTTAGAAGTGTTTGGGGATTCAATCAATAAAGAGGCGACATTGTCTGAGGGACATGGAAGGGGAGGACTATGTTGACCCATCTTCTGTGTCATTCGGGGAATGTCACGCACCCTTTCTTTAAGGAGTGACAACCCCTTGTCCGTTTGTAAAGACTCCGTTTTGAGGGATGTTGTCACCTAGAATGAAACGAAAAACTATGATACGTCCGGTTTGCTGACATTAGGTTGTTACCAAAGGTGGTAATGAGGTTAATGAATAAAAGTTAATGAATTTGAAGTTGGAAATTCGTGTGATGAAGGAAATAATAGCTACAAGAGAATGATCATAAAATGTACTTTTTGGTTTTGGGTGTCACATTTGTATTTTTTTTCAACTGTGCTTATATTTGATGCATGGATTTTGCCAATGTTTTCAATTGATCTTTTTATGGAATTATACCAAGCATACTTTTTTCGGAATAAATTTTTTTCTATTGTGCTAAGAGTTAAGATCAAAGAGAAAAATTATACTTTATCGATATAAAATAGAATAACGTGATAATTAATAACAATCGAAGTAGCGAGAGTGTGAGGGTTAATTAGCGTCACGCTTTAAAGCAATACGAGAGGTATTAGTGAAGAACTTTGTAATTTTGAACCTTGACGAGTTGACGAAGACGGTACTTGATCTCCCTGCATTAACTATCACACCACACCAAAGGGAAGACATTGGGTTTCATCAGATTTAACGCGCATTAACCCCACTCTAGAAGGCGGGTCTATAGTGGCCCCAGGATTTGAACCTGTGGTACTCTGACTACGAGTTTATGACCACATCTCCTAGGCTAAGACAGTCGCATTAAAGTAACTTGATAACTAGACAACGAAATATCATATTAAGTTGAATAAAAAATCATTGCATTTTTCTTACAACAGATGACAATAAGGCAGTTTCTGAAGTACTTGAGGTATTTTCAATAATAATTTTATGTCATTGATAGCTGACAGTTTAAAGCCTAATTTTAAAGAAAAAAAAATGAGCAATTTCGTTAAGGTTTGGAGATTTGACTGCACTTTAACTTGGAAGACCAAACTTTTGCATTTTAGCCATATTTTACAGTTTTACTTCCGTAAATGGAAAAACGCAATTTTATCTTGGGAAAAATTGTGTAGAATTTATGTTTACAATGCTCTACAAGAATATATGTGTCATAACTGGTTTCAGAATGAACGATCTGGGGATTTGTTATTGAAGATGTTCCTCGATCAGGAAGGCCCGCCCCAGATTGTTAATGACAAAATAAAGACAATGATCCAGTCAAAACCACTTTCCCCGACACAAAGATTGCAGACACTGAAGATCAGTCACAAAATAATTCACATACACCTAAAGAAATTGCGATACGCCAGCAAGATCGATATTCGGTTTTTTCTTGAGCTCAAAGAAGTTCAAATGAGGCACGAATGAACATCCGCGATATGCTCATGAAAAGTGAAAAAAAAAAAACTTTTTTTTAATTTTTAACGGATGATAACTGGTGATGAGAAGTGGTTTACAACAATGTGATACGCAAACGGTTTTGATCCCGAGGTGATGATTTGCCGACAACGAGTTCAAAATCAGAGCTTCATCAGAAGAAAGCTATGCTCTTAGGTGGGATGGGGAGGCTAGAATTCGAAAATGCGGTGCTTTTTAACTCTAACCAGGGAATGTTCCAATCATTTCGAGCGTGTACTGTAAACCATTTAAACAAAGCTGCAATACATAAACATCTGGAGCTCGTCAATCGTAAAGGAGTAGTTTTCCATTACGGCACAAGGTGAGACCATACATCTTTGGTGACAAGTCAAAACTTATTTGAGCTTGATGGGATGTGTTACCCCACATAATACACTAACCTGTCTTTGCACATTTAAATTTTTGCTTATCCTGCTCCCTTCAAAATGCCTTGTTTGAATTAATCGTAAATGCAGATGTGGTTGTAATTCAGCACCTTGTTCAGTTTTTCGCAAATACAGACAGGTCATTCGACGAAAAGAGAAATTGTGAAGCTCACCGGATGATGACAAAATGCTATCGAGCAAAGAGGAACATATATCATTGATTGAATATTAGCATTGCAGAAATTAAGGATTTAAATCAGTACAAAACAATATATAATAAATGTGGTTACACCCTCTAATAGATGGTGATGGCATTTCCCCTTTACGTACGCAGCTTTTGTGATTCTTGTAAGTGTACAAATTAAAGAGCGAAGCAAATAAGGGACAAAAGAGTGTTGATGATCGTTGATGAACTCAGCGATAGTTCTAGGTGTGGTCCTCTTTCATATAATATAAGTGAAACAAAATAGTAATTTTAATAGTAATGAAATAATAATTTTGTATTATTCAGTGTTTTTGCACTTAACTTAAAACTCTTTACATATCCAATAACGCCAATAGACACCACTAAAAACCATCTGTATAAAAAATATACACCTCTACATAAATATAATTGAGAAACATAGAAAAAAATTTAGTAATTTTTTTACTCAAACCAATATCTCATAGTAGCAATAAAAAATGAACTTCTTGTCATATTAAGTAAAAAAGAATTTTCTTATTCCAACTATTATTGTTAAAACTTAAACACTTATTAACACACACACCATTATTATTGTTAAATTTAATGTTAACTTAAAGTGTAACTCTTAACTTATTGTTAAACTTAAACACTTATTAACACACACACCATTATTATTGTTAAATTTAATGTTAACTTAAAGTGTAACTTAACTTATTGTTAAACTTAAACACTTATCAATTAAAAAAAAAAAAACCTTTTGTCAATAAATTATGGGAAAACGATTCACTTTTTTACCTTTAATTAATGCATTCATTTAAAGTTTTTTAACAAAGCTTATTAAAGCATCTGCATCCGTAACGGATAACTTGCCAAGTTGACAGCTGTTACAATTGTTCTTAGAAGAGACAGCTGAAGAAACAAAACACCTTCACGCCAAACGATTATTTTCTCACTGAAGCAGAAAATAGCGTTTCCTCTTCTTTTTGTCTATTTCACGTTCATTTTACTGAAAAGGGAATAATTGCTTATACTTTATTCTTATCGAAATAAAATAGGATTTAGCCCAAAATTTTGTTTTATTCACATTCCCTTTGTATTATCAGCCACAATCCATTCTTCTATTGTTTCAAATTGCTAAATTTGTTTTCATTTCTCTATTTCCGTCTTACAGCTTGGAGAATAGAAGACAGCTTCTTCTAAAAGAATAGAAGATGTCTTCTTTCAACTTCTCTATCTTTCATGGAGTTTACTCATGAGTATTTGCGCGTATGTCACTAACAGAAGATATGGGCTATCAAAAATAAGATAAGAAAAAAACAATTTTTTGATCCCACTTTCAGCTTTTTTCAAATTATTTTTATGATTTTTACCCTTCTTTGTGTTATGGTATTGCTTTCCTGAATCGAGAGGGTAGGAAAATTCAATTTCGGTTCTTCTAACTTTGGTTGTTGGCCGCCATTGTATTATCACTTTTCCTCTTTTGTGTTCCAACTTTTCCCCGCCTTTCAAATGCAAAAAGTTAGCAAACGCAGGTAAACCTTTATATGGTCCTTGTTTCGTCGCCTGTGTTTGTACAGAAAGAAGAAAAAGATTAAGTTCCTTGCTTTTTTATGATTTAAAATTTTTTTTCCTTTCTTCCTGCAGGTGAAATTAAATTATTTGGGGTGCCGTGAAAATCCGGAAGCATAAAAAAAGGTGATCTTTTTTAAATGTAACAAAGGACTATATGCAGAAAACATTTTCTCTAACATTGTTCGGTAGAGCACATTTTTTTATGATTTAACTTAACTTAAAATTAAATTCCAAACTTAAGATTTCCATTCCCTTATTTATATATTATGTGTATTTTTATTTAAAAACATTGAATGTACCGAATACTATTTTTTTTGTACATTTCTACCATTTCTAAAGACTATGCGATTCTCGTTTTAAAAATAAACCTCAGTTATTATTTTTTTTAAAAATGACCATTTTACAGAAATGTAAGGAAAATTACAAAATAATAATAATAATAAATAAATAAATAAATTATAATTTTTTAAGTATATAAACATTTTATAATAAAGTAAATACATCACGTATACTTGAAATAATGAGCATTTCGATAAAAAATTTTAATACTGTCATAAATTTATTCTTAGAATATCATCTGATACTTTATACGGATGTTAGTAGTAAGACATATATTTATACAGCAAACCAGACTTAATCTGTTACCAATTTATTCAAAATGTGTATAATCATTTTCAAAATCCTGAGCAAAAACTTGGCACGATTCTAAGAAATAAGGGGATAGTAACTTGGGATCTTCACTTATAAACAGTAGACTACTAATAACAAAATCCAATTCATGTAGACTGGTTTTAGTTCGTTTGCAAAGTTGCTTATACCTCATAAAGCATAATAAGGTCCATTTATTTTTTCAAATATTACAGTAATACATAAGAGTAAACAGTTTGCAACAATTAGTTCTACAATACATTTAGCTCTACAGATTTATTAAACAGATATAGGTGTCAGAGGCGCAAGCACATGCATTGAGTAGAAGCGTCTGAGGTCATATGAGCTCAAGTTAATCATGATCGTAACTTTTGCAATCTAGTTACAACAACATACGCATATCAACTGAGCTATTACATTGCACCAAAGAGGGGCAACGAAGAATTTATGGTGAGATCAGAATTTTATGGTCAGAGGGTGTGAAAGGTGCTGAAATTCTTTGGAGACATTACTCACAATACGGGGAATTTTTTTTTTTATCTAGTGAAAGTATTTTTTGTAGATCGACATTTTTCAAAGCGGTCGAACGAACACACTCAGCTGGGTGACCATGAACTTTGACCTCAGACTAAAATATTCATTCAAGTTCGAGATACGGTTAATAAAAATGAGATCGCAATTTCTTTAAAAAATTAGCCACTGTTCTGCCTATCAAATTATTCCCAACAAACATAACTCTGTAATAATACGAATACTTACTGCAGCAATGAACAAGTTTGGTTTACATACCCTGGAGCAACCTCCCTACGGCCCGTATATAGCTCCATTTGACTTTCATCTTCTTTCTTTTTCTATGAAGCATAAAGAAATCGTTGATTTGCCTCAAACATGGACATTCGGTGTGCGGTGCAAAAGATGCTTTATGACATATTGAAACCCTAATATCGAAAAGACATATGAAAGACGTGGTTTGCTGGAACAAGTGTATTCAATGCCCATGATGGAGATAATAACGAAAAATAATGTTTCTGTTATGCACCTACCTTTGTAAAATAAAGCTGTAAAACGAAAAGTGTAATTTTTGTGTGTGATTACCGTTGTACATGGATGTAAATATTTTATACATATATGAACAAATAAATAACTGAAACAAAATACATGAACCACATAACTACAAATAACATATTCAAAATATAAGAGTAAGAAATGAAGAACAATTAAGAAAAAGAGAGAAATTTTAAAGGGAATCTAGAGAGTCAAAAAAGCAATTTCGAACTTAAGACCAAATAAGTAGGGGTTAAACTAGTTTGATGGCACCAAAGAATATATATATCCCTTGAATATCTAACTTTACTCAACTTTCTTTCAATAAATCTGTCAAAGGCTAAGTATTTTATAATAATTTTATTACACATCATTTTTGCTATTTATAGACCCATCCTACAGCTAATGCTAACTGATGTATCACTAATTTAATAATTATAAAACCAATTATTTAAAAAATATAATTTCGCTCTCAAGGTTAAAACTAATGCAGATCACTCAAGAGAAAACACGTTTAAGCACGATCCACTTAATTTTAATGGACTTTTGAAAATTTCTTCATTATTATATATTTACTTCATTTAAATTTCAATTAACACCTGGCAGAAAAAAACCCGTTTCCTTTTCCTAAAAGAATATTTTACGCCGAATAGATTTTCCACCGCCTATTATCAAAAGCAATATCAAGTGATAGCTATCACAGCATTCGCTCTCTCTTTCTCTAACCTCATTACCAGTATAATAAGCACTTTAAAATCTGAAACCCGTTTAATTTCCTGTTCATACAAAAGATTACCCTAGGGGCTGTTGGCTGTTTTAAATTACCTCATCCGCCGACAACACATCCAAAGAATTTCAGATCAGTTCTCTCGTTGAGTGTATTAATTTACTCTGCTTCAATTAACTTCATCTGCGAATCAAATGACCAGAAAACAAGAGCTAGTAGATAATGCAGTTTGAGTGTCTGGAGTGCTGAAAAACTATTACAGTTCTGGAAAAGGAAGAAAAGATGATGAATTCTGTCTTGTGCAGGATGATTTGATTATTAATTATCACATTTTGCATGAATATGATTTATTCTTAGGCATACTAACTTGTGTCAAAAGTTGGTATAGAAATTTATTAACATTTAACTTTCCTAATTAAATTTTTCATTGAATAGGTAATTAAGTTATTCCAATACATTCAGACAACCTTTTGTTTAGAATATCATATATACTGAAGCATATTAAATACTTCTTAGGGATTAAAATCAATAAATATTAATATTTAATCACACACAACACAATTGAAAATAAATAATCTAAATTTTACAAAAATCCCAATTATAAGTGAAATTTTGGCAATATTTTTTAAACACTTCAAAGCAAAAAAGCAAGCAATAAAGTAATAAACTTATATCGGTAAAAATGTTACTAAAACAAATTAGATGCATTTATCTCGAGGATGTACTAAAATTTTAATGTTTTACTAACTCATTAACATTTTAAAGTTGATTGAATAAATAAGATAACAAATGTGACATTTAAAAGTTATTAAATAACAAACCATAACTCCAAAAATATTCATACAGTAAAATTTTTTCTCTACATTCTCTAAAAATACTAAAAATACCAGGAATACACAGTTTTATAAATATAGATTCATAATATTTTGAGTTTTACTATGATAGATTCTGAACAATCTAATTTCCAACTTCAGACAGATTAAATACCCCCTTTTCGGCTTTTCTAATTTGTGGTGTTAACGAATGTGACTTTTATTCTAATAAGGTAAAGTACAAGTTTACAGTAGGTTCTGAATATTACGACCATTTACATAAACAAAGGTTTTACAATATCGTTGCATTAACTACCGAATATTTTTAAAATATCACTGGTATATCATGGACAATGCCTACTGCTTGCGGTAGCCACTACACGTGCAATAAAATCCATTTCACTGTCGACGGGGGTCTCGTACAAATGGTGTTTCACACAAAAAATGCCCCTTCCCCAGAAAAATAAGCCCAAGGAAAAACAATCGTCTGACTGAAAGACCCCGAGCTGGTTTTCTTCTGCAGAAGTATCGGCCTAGCTTGGCGACCGCTTTCGCCACTAGCTCTTAATGTGTAAAACGATTATTCTCATCACTATTAAGTCAGCACGTACACTGATGACAGCAGGAGTGGTCACAGAGCCATACGCTGGTTGGATACCCACAACGCCCTCTACATACAAATGCGTACATACTGCCCTATGTGAATCAGTTTCCTGACGTATTCCCTATTTCCCCACGAAAATTGAACAATATGTTTTGAATACTCCTATATATATATATATATATATATATATATATATATATATATATATATATATATATATATATATATATATATATATATATATATATATATATATTTGTGGAGGTGCGGAGTATTTGTATGTCAGTAGCAATTCCAAATAATTTCCATTCAAATTTTTTTCAAGGGATTTTCGTTCATTTATGATGGTCTTAAATTTTCCAAGATATCACGAGTTGCTTACTTCTTATAGTTTATCATTCTAACGGGAATTACCATTTTAGACACAACTTTATCCGTTCAAAATCTACCACGGTGGAGTATTCCAAAGTGACATAATGCAAAATTTTATCATCTATCGATTCATTCAAAGCAGCTTATTATAGACACATCGGAAATCATATAATTATTGAAGATACTGCTTTAACTCTGTCAAAAAAATGAGGAACTAAAATTAATACAAATATATGTACTTTTTGAAACATATGACATTATTTATGAGTATCAGTCATAAATAAATTTTTATAAAGTAATAAGACCTGATAATAAAAGTTTATCATGTAGGGAAAAAAATGCGTTCTAATATTATGGGACTCCATGGAATCTTCGATAACTTTAAAACTTTTTTAAAAAAGCTGGAAGATAATCTGGTTTGAATTAAAAAAATTATTTTCATGTTGACTTTACTATCTCATTTTGATTCTAAAAGTTTTGCTTCCATGTGTCTTAAATACTGAAGGAAAATAAAAATAAAAAAATCATCTCTAAAATACCGACTAAGCTGTTATAATTCCCCTTGCATTATCGTATTACATAAAATAGATATAAATAAATATAATTCGTTACATATATGCTAAAATGTATTAAGTAATGTTGTATTCAAATACAAGTATGAAATACATACTCATTCATCTATAATTCAGTATGTTATAAACTTAGTGCGTGAAGAGATTCAGAAAACACATACTTGTGAAGAAGAAAATACATAGAAATATTCGCACCATCTCATTCTTTATTGATCTTGTTCTTAGAAATTGATACTGTGTAACATTACACAGAAAAGAAAACAAAAAATACAAAGAAGACTGAAAAAACAAAAAGTAACCTTATAATTCATCGTGTATAACTAGGTCACCAGTTGATGAAAAAAACATTTAGAGGAGCCGTGAAAGAAAATGCATTTTTGAACACTTTTCACAGGTAGAATGCTAGACGAAATGCAGGAAATATTGCAGAAAGTAAGGAGGAAAAGATTTAAGAAAAAGAAAGAGGATGGGTTTAAAAGAAATCAAATCTGATAAAAATGCAGGCGAGTTCTGAAATAAAAGGAAAGAATAAGAGAATAACATGATGGGTAAGGGAAAATGGAAGAAATTTGGTTTTTGGAGAGTTTTTGATAGTAGTTGGATTCCCTTTTTAACTTATAAGAACCACTTTGAAACAGCATACTGAGTATTTCAGCAAAAGCCATTTCAGCGAATTTGAGGCTTGTGATGTCTGCTGAAAGTACTGAAAGTATTTTTTTTTCTTAAAAAAAAGTGGGAATGAAACAAGATTTAGAATTTAAAGGATATGTAGGTTTTGCATATTTTATTTTACTGAAATCTTATTTTGAAGTAATCACAATTAAGGTTACACTGGAATACTGAGTAAGACAAAAAGTTAAACTACGTTCATTTATATTTTGTATAATTATGCATCCGATTGCTAAATTGTGTTTTTAGTTCATTTTATACTTTCGCCATAGCTATTTAAATTTTGTTGAAAATAGTTCAATTTTTAAATAAGTACCCGATCGAAAACTAATGCAGTAACTCCTTAAGCAACCAATTATTTTTCACAAAATGTCGCAAAAAATGGCACACTTTTTATTGCGTATAACTAAACGTAACACTTAATACTATGCAAAAACGGAAACATTTAATCTGATTTTTTTTAGTTTTAAAATAAGTAACACTATTTTTTATTTTATAATCGTGGAACATTAAAACTTCTAAATGTTTGTTTTTTATAAGTGCACTCTGCACGCTATGAACAGTGTTTCATATATCTTAAAAGAATTTCTCTCATTCTTACCAAAACATTTTATGTTCGTATCGTTTTTTTAAGCGGTTAAAAATTTTGCATGTGTATCTGTGCATATATACTATATGCACAAACACACTCACTGCAAAATTATCTCATAAAGTTGAAACGCCTTGTGTCACCTTTCTGTATCTCAGACATTTTATTTCCTTTCATTCATTTCCTCGGTGTTTCCTACACTCCTCACTTAACTGTAACTGAGTGCGCCATAGCTTTCCCGCCTTCCTACCCCAGCTGAAACTTTTTGAACCCCGCACCGGGAGGAGTGGATCGAGACAGCGCTAATGCACCCATATAGTTTTTGTAATGCAAAGCTAGCGCCATCTTTTCTCCAAAATATTATTTATTTTTTGTTAATTTATCTCATGGTTATTTATCAAATCTCAGTTTAATGTGCAATTTAGTTGATGAAAAATAATTTATTGTTTTTTTTTGGAAAAATAAATATGACTTGAGAAAAAAGCTTTTAGAAATATAATTATGTAAATTTCACCTAAAATTTCTACAACTTTTTTAAAAGAATCAAATAAAAGCAAAAATTTAGAAATATACCCTTTTAATTTATAACAAAAATTTAATTTAAATTTCACGTAAAATTCAATTTTAATTGTTTTTATGCCAAGTAGTTATTTAAAATTTTTTATACTATAGTCCGGGTTTAAAAATTTTTTAATCTTTACTAGTATAACTCCATTTTTAAATGCCTTTTAAGCGGGGAAATGGCGAGTGAAGACTTGATTACAAAATTAGCAGATTAAGTCTCTCTGCTATGCACATTCATTTTAGCTTCCATTTAAAAAACAATAATTATGAAAAAGTTCATTACAGAAATTAAAAAAATAAATTGACTAATTAAAATAACAAGAAAGATTATAAAACAATTAACAAAAAAGCAAACAAATAAATAAATAAAATAAAATTAATAACAAGAAACCAAAAGTTAAAATTATCCAAATATGTAAATAAGAGCTTCAGCAAAAATCGTTCGAATAATACAGCGATACAAAAATAGTAAGGCTATTCAATTATTTTAGTTTCCATATTGCGTAACAGATGGCGATAGCACTGCATTAAAAAAACTATCTGGGTGTTTTAGCGCTGTCGCGATCCACTCCTGTACCGGACTATTCTGTAAACAGAAAGCGCAACGGACAGACGCAAGTTCTTTGTCCTCATCAATCCGCTGCACCTTCAATGGTGTAATTTTCATTTAACCGCATTACTACTTTTAAGTGTAAATTTTAACTGTAAAATTTATTTTCTGTAATATATAAACATATGTACCATCACCAATCTCTGGCTGTTATTCAAACTCAACCACACGGCAACACTCGGGCTGATACACGAATATTGAGTATGGTTTGAATCAAAACTAGAATTTAATTTGGTGCACATCGTGCGCTTTTCACTACCTTTAATTATACAACACATTCTTATTTTATTGTGATGTATCTTTTGTTCAATACTGTGTGAGGATTCATTATGATACATAGTTAACATATAATAAAACTATAAATCTGATTTGACTCAATTTCCTAAATCTGCCTCTATTACCAGAGGTATCGAATTGTTCAAATATTTCTTACTGGGCGGCAACCTGAATCATATTGATAGATTTGCTTGGCACCAGGGGCGTTGTTACAGCAGTATCAATGAGAAGGGGTCTTAAAGCTACAGGGCCCCCAACATCTGTAACTACAGTTCCGCTAATAGGGCTATCACATCTAAAAAAAGGCCCCAAGAAATTTAATACAGGATCCTCTCAGAACTAGCTACGCCAGTGTCTAGCACAGTACAAGGATGCCACAATCCCTGGTATAAAACGTATTCAACGAAGAATTAAAATTTGAACTAAAGTAATTTTTTTAACGTATTTTTCATAATAAAAACTAAAGAATGATAGAATATAGTGTTTCTTGAAACATTTTTTTTAAAAATAGCAAGCAATGCAAAACATAAGCCAAACAACTAAAAATGTCATTCCCTGAACTTTTTTTTTTACGCAAGGAAACCTTTGGATATAATTTTTGAACGATTAATCAATAAGTGTCGAATTTCCATTTCGGTGCCAAAAATTTAAGAAATAAAATAAATTTTCCTCGTGGAAGCGTCTGTCCATATCTGATGTCCTGGATAACTATGATAAATTATTGTTCCCAAGCATCCATCACTTTTGGCGAATCTTGGCAACTTTACTGTTATCCACCACATGCGGCGAGAGGTAATTTTTCACAATGAATAGAATTTTATTCTTAGAATTTTCTGCAGAATAAAATTGAAAACGAATAATTCACCACTCTGACAGTTTTCATTGCTCACAGTCAATAAAATAGAATAGCGTCAACAATGTATTTCGGTGCCATTATGCTGAATATCATAGAGAAGGACAATATTTCTATAATAATAGAAGTATAATAAAAAAAATTAGGATTGGTTCTTAATCATCAGTGTAAAGATTTTAAGACTAATATATAAAAGAAATATTTTTTATTGTTGCAGAAGTAAGGATTTGTTGGGTTATAATAATTTATTTGATTTATGTCAATTGATAAAAAAAGAAAACATAATACATAATAAAAGAAAGGATTATATCAATAACGTTTTTTCCACGTGCTGATCAATATGAACAAAATAATAAAATATGACTGAAATACGTATATAAATAAACAAAAATATTTTTAAAAAGAAATGAGCTTAATGACCTTTCTAAGGTCAAATGTTAAGAAAATAGAAAAACCTTAATGCTTTGTTTTAATTACATTTCTGGTTTAGTATTTTTAAGAAGTTGAAGGCTTCACGAAATTTCATAAACACTTAAATATGTATTAATACTTGTAAATTTTGCAATATCAATACATCAATACCGTAAATACTTAAGTTATGGCGATTTGAAGAGCGAAAATTAAGTATTCTTTAGAGCGAGAGAGTTTTAAGATTGACGCATTAAGGTTGAATGCATTGAAATGACCTGTTACTTTAAAACACATATTTTTGGTTTATTATTTTATTGAATACAGCAATCTTTTGGTTTTATAAAACATATATTACATTGTTTCTACGTTACACAAATAGAGGTAGAGTTATCATAAATTACACAAAATCAGAAAAACTTCAATCGGAAAATTAAGAGGACTTGGTACCCTTTGAAAAATTATTTTTTTATTTATGTATTTAAAAACTATATTTAAGCATTTTGTATCATGTTTATATTCAAGAAAATTATTATACGAGATGAAATTTTTCACATGTTATTCACACAATTTTAAAAATTAAAATTTTTTGAAGAAAATTTGGAAAATTTTAAAATTTTACTTCTTTTGTAATTATTAATTTTTTGACCAGAAATGTTTTTGTAATATTCTTAAGATTGTCCTAAACAACTTAAGGGATAAATTTTACAACAAATTAATTAGTTTTGGAAAAAAAAAATGTTGATATGCATGCTAAAATTCAATGAAAACGCCAATATCTTCTATATTTTAGTCTTTATAAATATATATTCAGTTTACGCAAAATGGATCCTAATTTTGTTACATGCTTTATACATAACACACAGGAAAAAAATGAATGTGATTGGTAAATATTTGTGGAAGGAGTAGCATTTTGAATGCACTAATGTATTGAAAAAAACACTGATTGAGAAAAACCCCTTTAAAGTTTATGATTTTGAAAAAATAATTGTAATATCTTAAATAAACTTAAAATACCTCTTGAATACATTAATATATACAGTTTTCTTTAAAATAATTGCGTGTTCGTATATTTCAATCCATGCATTTTTATAAATGATCACTTTTTAGAGAGTATAGTAAAATTCAAGACAAATGCAAAAAAATAAAAAAAAAAAATCTATCGTGACAGAAATTTTAGTTTTTTTTTTCTTCACATAATATTAAAGAATTATAGTTGTATGAAAAACATTTGAGGAATAAGAACCGAAATTATGAAATTATTAATATAAAATACCTTAATTCAAAAATTTTATATGCACACATTTCACAAGGAAAAATTACTTTATTGTATTACCTTGGTAATATCGTGCTTTATATATTACACTTTTTTATAGTTATTATTTCTCTTTTTAAGATAGATTTTTTTTATCAAAACGCTTATTTTAGTTTTTTTTAAAAGAGGAGCCGTGGTTGAATTGCCTATTTTGTTAATTTACATTTTTAAATGACGTTTTATCCAACTTCTAACTTTCCAAATGCAAAAGTGATACATCAATCGAAAGATAATAATGCAAAAAATAAGATTAATTAAAAAAATATATATATGATAGTTTGATCATTTGGAGACAAGTCCTCTTTTAAACTGCCAGAAATGGGCAGTTAAATTGTTCAAAATCTATTATGGGGAGTCTTATAACTCAAAATATTATGATTGTATTTCAGTGAAATTTTTACACCTGATATTTCTATTGTAAGGAATATAATAAAATAACTTTTATTGTATGAATGGTTTTTGAGTTATGGCCTTTTATTTAAATAACAGCCTCGTAAATATGTCATATTTGTTACAATATTTATTCGATCAGCTCTAAAATGTTTATATTTCAATAAAACTTTAAAGCTTCAGTTCATTCTCTAGGTAAATTCATGTACTTTGTTTTAATAATTCTTTTACTGATATAAGTTCATTACTCTTTTTTCTCTAATCGCTTGGAAATTTCTCAAAAATAATGCTAAAATTTCCCGTATAATTTTGATGTTTGTAAAATTTAGATAAATTATTTTAAATAGTGTTGGTTAAGTATAAAAATTTATTGCTATTGATCCTTAAAAGTATTTATAATATTTTAGTATGCTATTCCAAACAGAAAAAGTTCTCTAAACGTGTTCGGGTACCTTAACTTCGAAACTGTTTGTGTATTTTTAGTGTTAATTCATCCTTCCTGTCAGTAATTTAATTAAATAAATTAATGATAATGATGTATCATTATATAGTTGTAATTTTTCTTCTCTGAGTGACAATGCAAATAATTATTTTTTCATTAAGTCGAATTTTTCTTATTCTTAAGTGTAAAATTTGAAGAAACCATTTGCGTAAAATATATTAGTTCATATTATTTCTTAGTTCAAAATCTATCTTAAAGGCACTGCGCTATTTTCACAGTAACATAATTAATGTTTACTGTGTCGAAGCAATTATTAAATGTACCCATTCAAAATTAAACAAGTTACGTTATTGCTCTAATTTATAACTCTGCATTACGAGTAATATACATTTAGTTTTTAACTACAAGTTCGGAAAATATTATTTCATACATTTTTTGGGAACTTCTTGCGTATTCTCCTTACATAAGAAAACATTTGTTCACAAAATAATGTACCGTATTTACTCGATGCCACCATCGATTCTAAGCCGCATCTCAAATTTTAAAAACGTATTTGTCCAATTCTCTATATGTTTTTGAAAAGAAAAATAATAAATAAATAAATAAATTGTGTACAATGTTCATCATTATCTGATACTTAAAAAATTTTAAAAATATTTTTAATGCGATATAATAATAATTTACTTATAATTCCAGCATTAAAAACATTCAAATATATACATGAACCAATATATACTCTAATCGTCAGTATCATATTTCGAAAATTATTCGTCTCTTCAATTGTCACTACTGACTTCGGAATTGGTGCCGCTATCGCCATTTTCACACACGATGTTGTCTTCCGTGCCATCCAAGGCATTTGTTATGCAACATTTTTTAAAAGGAATGAGAAGAAAGTAAAAATAAAATATTGAAGACGAACACTTGCAAGCAAAAATGCATCATTTTGCTTACGCCATTGACGTATATTTGTTCCATCCGTGTCAAATTTTCAGTGTCCACTACTCAGCTTCTGTTTTTTTCTGACATATAAAATTGTCTTCCTTTTCATACTTGGATCATATTGATGTTTAGTTGAGTAAAAAAAAAAAACGCATACAATAATTTTTTTTTAAATACGAGCAAACAGCAATATCTGACTTCAATTCTGAGCCTCATCCGATTTTTAGTATCATTAATTTTGGAAAAATAGGGCGGCGTAGATTCGAGTAAATACGGTAAAGCCAAAAGCGGAAAATAGAGCTCATGCAGTTTTCTTCAAACAATTAAATCGCTTCAGCAATGACATCCATCAAGTTAAAATAACTCTCGATTTATTGCGTGAGCTAATCCAGATTTTTTCATTGTGCCGGAACTTTTTCGTCCCATAATTCTGAAGTTGTTGGTTCATTAAATTCTATTTTGAAATCAGAACTTCCATTCATCCAAAAAGTGTAAAATGCCATTGAGAAATCTAAAGCGTGCAATAGGTTGCCGACGCTTAGTCTAAATAAAGGCGTAAAAAGTGTTCTCCAAATCAGAAAGAGAAACACACTCTAGCTTACTGTAAAGAAATAAACGTAGAAGATATTTTATTAGATTAAGAAGTAACTAAAAATGTGCATCGTAGAAAATAACTCACTTAAAATACAAAATCGCAAGAACACCTGGACAATTCTTCCGACTTAACTTCATACCCATCTGCGACTTAATTTAAACTGACACCGTAAAATTATTTCTTCAGTAAAAGTGAAAGTTTATTTTTTTTCATTTAATCATATCATTCCAAGAAAAAAGTGAAAAACTTTTGCACGTCGCTTTGAAAAGTAATTTAATATTTGTTTCTTTTCCTAGCTGTATATATTTCTTTCAAAAAAAAAAAAAGCTATTTTTTTTTTTTTTAAACAAAAGCACTGATTCTCTATGAAATTTTAAAAAGTGAGTCGTAGAATTGTTAAAATAAGAAAAAATTAATTAAATTATTGTGGTTTTTATTTTTAATTAATTATTACAATAAGTAAGAATTTAAATGGTTAAATTTCTTGCTGGAAAAAAAAGGTTGATTTATATTACGTGTATTGT
>BMAV01015601.1:20229-34045 GCA_019973955.1 Trichonephila inaurata madagascariensis | reverse complement strand
CATTTTCAAAATATTTTCCTTTTGTGAAAAATGCTTCTATTATAATAATATTTTCCCTGTCTATAGCTCAGACCTCTGTACAAAGTCTCAACTAGAATTTTTGAAATATATAACTTAGAAGTGGGTTTATCCATGTTTTACGACAACAGAAGGGAGAAATTTTAAGAAAAAAAACACCGATTATAATTTCAATGTGTTGTAACTGAAAATAATGTGAAGTTTTCAAAAATCATAGTTGAGCCTTTGTAAGGACGTCTGAGCTATATACAGGCAAAATATTATTATAATAGAAGCGTTTTCACAAAAGGAGAACATTTTGAAAAAGTTTGTTCTAAGTTATTTTTTGGCCGAAATATTGTATTTAAATAATTTTTTTTGTCAAAATGTTCTTATAAAACTATTTTATATATGTATTCTAATCTAAGTGACACTAAATATCATGAAAGTTATCCATTTATGCGCTTTTTTAAAATCACGATTCCGAACGTAGTCGGATACCTTAAAATATATTACATAGCATGGAGTTGCTTTGAAAGCAATATTACAAAATGTATATATATGATTAAATATAACTAGTGAAGGAGTTTCTTCTTAAAATAAGATTTCTAGTATTTAAAATTTACATAGAAAACTGTTCTTATTTTCTCGCATTTTGGTCGCATCAGATTTCTCTAAGCTTGAAAAACCATTCGAATTTAAATGTTTTAAATAAATTATTATTGAATGTTTTATTTTTATTTATACTGATGTTACTAAAAAATTACGTAAGAGTGATTGGTGATGAGTTGTTATTTTGTGTCACGTGTAAGAAATCAATCTCTAGTTGTCATGAGAGCAGGGAAGCAAGAAAGTAAGACGAAAGAAAGCATGAATATCCCAGTAAAAAAAAAACTAAAATATAGTAAGCAAATGATTTTTTTTGTAATGAAAATAATAGCTATAGAAGTCTTGTGCATTTTATGCATACAGTACATTCCAATAACTTTTTGTATAGTGTTTTTTAAAACCACTTTTAACTGAGGAAAACACTTTTTTCCTAAAATATCTTGCAGGTAACAAGCATGACTTTTCTATGAACATTGAAGATATAATAAAACATTATCCTTTGTATGAATAAGGACTCTTGTTCCCTGGGTGACCTGTCAAAATATTTCAGATAACAGAATTATTTCTTATGTTCGCTACTCTGTTTTCAATATTTAAAACGATGCCATCTCTAAATTTCAAATGATTTACATCTGAAAAGCTTTTACTCAGTTTAAGTAAATGAAGTATTCCCTATAGTTATGATTACCTTAATGTTGTCTGATATTGCAGTAGCTCTTCAGTTCATACTATGTGATGTTTCCCACGTTATTGTAATGTAGTTCGTACCATAATATATTTATAATTATATCCTTGTATTTTATAAGTTACTTTCCTTCGTAAGGTTATTAAGAGAAAACTATGGTGTATAGGAACAAAAAAAAAAGGTTTTTCCAATTGCTATATATGCAGTTAAAGAATACAGAGCTGCAATGTAAGAACAAATGTGATCTACTTTTTAATTATGTAAAGCTTAAACCTGTGTCTAATAAATGCAGAAAACTTGTAACGGGCTCACGCGTCTTTTCTTTAACATAACCTCTGGGTTCTTTGGTGGCCAAGATTAATGGCAACTCTTTTCCAACCAAACCCAAGAAGCGAAATGTGAACAAGAAATGCAAATAAGATAGCTTTTTAATTCACAGATGTTTCAGTAAGTGGGATGGCAATTTGGGGAATGTTATGTGTGAAAGATACTAGAGGGAATTGACAGCCAATCGTGAAGTTACCTGGAAAGTAAACCATTAATACAAGGGCATACCATTGCACGTGCGCCCAGACGTTTCCACATAAAGATAGAATCTAAGTTTGGATTAAGGTAGGACTGATTATTTGATATTAGGACTTGTAATATTATTAGAAGGGAGAATAGGAGGATTAAATAATTATTTAAAGAAAGTGGTCTAAATTACGCGATTCGGTTTAACTATAATTGTGTGTTTGTTCATTATAGATTCTCGCTTAATTAAATTTATCTAAATTGTTAGACATTTAAATTCTATTCTTAATAAAGTCATATTAAGAAATAAAAATGTCTATTCCTTTTGCAAATCTTACACTTCTAGCTCACGCTGACAATCAAAGATACGGTCACCAAAGGGGGGCGGTATCACAAACTAATGTTTTATATTATAGTCTCGTTTTTGATATATTATGTCAGATGTTTCGTAAAAGCCTTACCAAAACGAATCATTTATAATCCATCACGGGCCATTCTGATTGCCTTGTCCGTTCTTTGCATTCTGAGCCCCTTGGTTACCTTTCTGTTGGTTCTGGTTCTGTTGCTGTTGATTTCCTTGCTGATTGTTGTTGGCGGGAACCGCTTCAATGGCTACCGACATCAATGCCAGGACCAGAATGAAAGCAAACAGGAATCTCATAGCTGAAAGCAGAATTTGAAAAATATAATACTAATAGTGGTGAACCGTTGAAGGAGGGATACATTTAAAAAGAATTATTAAGGTAACCTTTATTTTGTCATCTTGCTAGCTCTATGGAAAGTTAGATAGAAAAAATGACAGTTTTGGGTATGTAACGCCTATCTCTCATTTCTACAGATGGTTCTGTTATACAATTTTCTTCTCGAAGATTATTATGCTACGGGGCTGCATTGTTGAGGCCAGATCAGTCCTGTTAAAGGCTGCGTTGGGACGACATTGGGATGCTCGTAGTTGTGAGCCTTGATAATTCACAGTGTGAGAGGGTCGAAGTGAATTTGGACGTCAATCGGAAAGAGAGTCCGTTGGAGAGGGTTGGGGCATGGTAGAGTGTTGAGGCCTTTAGAAGTGTCTCTAGCGTCTGTGGAGTTTCTAGGTTTCCCCTTTTAGTGTCTCTTTATAGATCGAACACTTCACGCCTTTCAGACCTCACGTGATGCAGAATCACTTCTGTTCAGACTTAGCCCAAATTACTAATCAGCTATCGGTCTTAGTCACCCCTCACGCGGTGGACTTTGAAGCTGGAGATTAGCGTGGGAACTGCGCCGGCATCTCTCTGTTGGCTGGATAAAAGAAGGTGAAAGGCTGACTTGCCTTAGAGCATAAGCGTCGTAGTATCCAGTCTCAGATAATTTCCCACGCAAAACTACATGACCTTTGAGACATCTCTAGTTCCCTAACAGGAAATGGCTCCTTTGATGGAGACTGCCTCAGGTTCATTAGGGAAACATGTGACACATACAATTAAAGTGCTATGTCTCTCGAGTTCCAATCATAACAAAATGAAAAGTATAGCACAGAACCGACAAGATATTTTTTTTATGAACCAATTATCAATGAAGACGATAATTTTGTCTTGCAAGGTTCGTTGAAATTGATCAAAGATTGACTAATCTGATGTGAAATCACGCTTTAGAAAGCAGTAAGATGTTAAAAACAATTCAAATGATAGTGATGTCTCTAACTAAATAAGTTTTCATTAGAAACTTGTAATATTTTTTATGCTCTAATGTCAGAAAATAAAATCTTTTAATCTCGTCTAAGAAACATAGATCTTTAACCTCATCCTTAAGATGATTCTTAGCCTCAAAAGATATCTTCATGCAACAGGGTATAAAGGCCAAAATAATAGGATTTATGGCAAATTTAAGTAGATTGAAAAAAAAAATTACCTTTGGAAGAGAAATTTACGATCTCAGAAAATGAAATAATAGTAACTTACCGCTGAAGGAATCGTTGCCAATTATTAAATGCGATCACAAGGAAGTCGAAAAGTGTTGTGTGGTAAAGTTCTGGTTGTGAAGTATTTATACTTGCCTTTTACGTAATCGATAATCGTATATAATCTGTGAGATGAAACACTTTTAATTGTTTTCATTATTCACGAAATAATTAGATTAGTTCCCTTCGTAATTTCAACATAATTGCAATCTATTGTTCAGACCCTGACAAATCGTAAACAGTTTGGGCTTTGTTTTTGTGACTAATGATTTCTCATTTGTTACCGTCTTAGTTCATTATAGAGGAAGATAATTACTTATTGTACATTGAAATTAATCATATTTAAAATTTAGATGATTACACATGTTTTTCTAAATTATAAGTGTCATTATATTAGAAAAGAATTGTTCCTTTTAATGTAAAAAATGTTAAGAAATGGCCTGTTTCACAAAATTGTAAGAGAATAACTTTTTCAAAACAACATTAATCACACGAATTTCATTTCGAAAGAAATATTGAATTTGCCAATAAACATTGAATGAAATATTGAATTGATAGAATTTAAATTTTATGTGAATTTTTTTTATTTATACATTGGGGTGGGTTTGTTTGTAAATGAATACCATTGACAAGGCAAAATTTTGGGAATTATACTAACGCAAAATTTATTATTTGTTTAGGAGAAATTTATTAATTTTCCAATAATAAAGGGGTAAAATAGTACTTCTTTTCAGGAAATCTCGTCGACATAAATTTTTCTACAATTCCATACGTCAACAATGATACGAAAACATTCATTTGACTGTGCTTATTTATAAACCTTTTCTCCCCTTGTAAACAGAAGGTCGTTTGCACTTGATGGAAACGATTTTGATAGTTCATTTTATTTATAAAAGCCACCTTTTTCGGGGCGATTTGCTTCTATCTCAGGGGTACTCAACCTTTTTTCTTCCCGGGCCGCATACACATGATAGGTATTCTACGCAGGCCTCATACACATGACAGTTATTCCACGCGGGCTGCATGCATGCGGATAGTGAAAAAACACACTATAAGACCAAAGCAACACTGACAAACAAAATTGATCCAAATATTAAAGCTCTCATTTTTATGGCTTTTATTTTATTACTTTATTAACTTTTCTATCAAACACACCCACAAAAATAATTATTTTTATGAATTTTTAATGAGTTATGGGATAATTTCTATTATCTTTCATCTATCACCAAGCCTCTTGCTTACATTATACTATTAAATAAAAAAATTGATAGCAAAATTGATACATTTAATTGCTTGATTGGCAGAATTTCCTGTTAAATTTTTTGTACATTATTCTCCAATAGTGGAATTTCTTAGTGCAATGGGCTAAGACCGCCCGCTCAAAAAAGGCCGGGGGGCCGCAGGTTGAGTATCGCTATTCTATCTGATAGTCATGGTTCTTGACAGTAGCTCTAGCTCGAATTTTCAGTGAAAGTAAGGTTGTTCTTTGCACTATCCTACCAATTTTACTTCATTTCTCTTGAACTGTTTTTCGTCTGTTCGGTGCTTTTGGATGTCGTTCTCCTAAGGATCGTTTTAATAAATTGAAAGCACAAAAGTCCGTTAAAGAAACGTAAATGATTATGTCAAACGGTATACACTTTATTCCTGGGTGTGTGTTTCTGATTATCTCTTTGCTAAATACGTGGCAGTTGACCTAGGCTTGTGATTAGAGGCTTTGTACATATGAAGGTCAACTTTATCAATGTCCTTTCCATATAAGACTGGAATTTCTTCACCGAAAATTGGTTCTAAAATATTCTGCAGATAGTAGAGGGAATTAATTTTGGCTTTACTTGAGACTTTTTTAAAATTTTTTATTTGCCGTTGTAACAAAATCCTGCGACTGCCCTGAATCCCTTTGTGGAGACTTTTCTGTACCCTGACTAAGCCATTTCCTACAGACATTCCCGTTAGTTGAGTAAAAAGAAAATTGATCATTTTTTATTGTAATCTCTTAAGGCTGTCTTCGGTTAATGTTAATGAATAGGACCCAAATTCGGAATATGTATTCAGATATAAATGTACTCAAACTTTAATATTATATTCTGACTTCCTTGTCCAGTAGAGAATTACTTATTTTATCATACTAATTCATTTTTATCCGAGTTGAAACATTTTTCTTTTATAAAATGTGTTTCGCATTTTTTCTCCTATACCGAAATGCTAAATGAGTTATCCTTTTACATGTTAAAAGGAAAAAAACTGATTATTTATTAAATACTTTGAAACTTAAAAACACTATGTCATAAACAAATAAATGAGTTACAATGTCACAAATTTTTACAAAAATCGAGGCATTTTTTCTATCCGAAAATGTATTCCGCGTTAATTCTACATTTTTGTACATATGGCAAAAACAGCCTAAAATATACTCAAGCCTCATCGAGTGTTACCACAAATTTCCGTTTTTCACCAGCGAGGTGTTTTTCACATAATTTTATACACTTTTTTTTTCAGAAGTATTTTTAGCATAAGCAGATGGACACACTTTAGTTTTAAACATCTTTTTTAACTTTAAATTTTATTGAATGGTTTTACTCATGGTGCCGGGAGACATTCTTAGTTTTTATGCAATAAGTTTTTGAGTTGGCGGATTTTTTTTAGGATCAGGGACTTCACTGTCTTGATAGTTTCGGGATCTGGTGCCCTTAAGGGGATGTTTCATAGTCATGTTTACATTTTTACTTTCAGAGCTAAATGTTTTTTTCTTTTCAAATTTAATATATTATAAATCCCTTTTTTTAAATGCAATAACAGAGATTTTTACACCGCTTTGCAATTAATTGATTCGAATATTTCTCCTCGGAAAGCGCAGTGAGTGAGTGAGTGAATATTAACGTCGCACTGTTCAACTACACGAGGGCTTTTGGTGACGGACTACGTAATTTTGAACCATGGTCAAGTGACGTGGACGACACCTGAGCTGGTACCCCCCTCTCCTAACTACCACACCACGTTTGAGCTCTCGACAGATTTAACGTGCATCGCTGCCCTACACTGGGCACGAACTCGTGACAAGACAGCCACGAGCCGATACCTTGACCACTCGGCTACCACGGACCTCCCCCATTTAGTCGGAGTAATTCGCAAAAACAGTTATGAAGGGTAGTGTCGGTTTATCCAATGGGCGCTTGGGGTGGGCACTCAGGTACCCGGATAAGCTGGACGTAACCAGATTCTCTGGTTAAAAATTTCGATCCACAAATGCCAATGGGGCCTGTAGAATTTTTGCTCCCAGGGCCCTAAATGAGCTTAAATTGACACTGATGAAGAGTGTGATTTCGAGTGGAATGAAAAGGCAATAAGAGGGAAGAAATACATTTGTGGGGGGGACGTAAAGCATGTTTACCATAAGAACAATGCATTGCAGCTCTAAGTCAGAAATACAATAAGTGATTAGCACAAGAATTGTTCGAAGTTGATGCCGCGTAGGGGTCATTGCACGTCAAGCTGTGGTGCATAGTTAATATTGTAAACGTGTTTCACGTTTAATGAATGCATTTCTTACCTCTTATTTTCCCTTTTCATTCCACTATGCATCACACAATTTATAACTGTTTTTGTGAATTAATCCGACTAAACATAATTTACTACCCCATATTCAATGTTCTTTTGTCGCCCCTGTTCTATCTACTATCACCTTTCTGAATTTGTCTCGGTCGAATTTAGCAATACTCTACATAATTTAAGAGAAAGTAATTCCTGGGGCTCGAATTACATCTATTAGGTTGTCAAGTAGGAAATGGAGCAAAAAATGCACATAATTGAATTCGATTTTTTTTCAATAAAAACTAAGATTTTAAGATGATATGTTAGTTTTTTTTCAAACTGAAAAATATGCGTTAAAAAAGGAAACAATGTACCTTTGACACGAAAAACAAATTATACCAAAATGTTGCGTCTAAATGAGGTTATGTGCAGTTAAAATAAATAACATGAACTTTGCTCCATTTCATACTTGAAAACCTAATATTAATTGGTAAATTGTATTAATTTTATGTTAAAATATTTTAATAAAAACACATTTTTTTAACTGCCTTTACATAAAATACTTATAACACGTGGCCACCAAGTATTAATATGAGATAATCCTTCTACAGATGGGATAGTGTTCTTCCATGCACTTTTATATTTCAAAGGGTTTTATAAATGGATTCAGTTTGAATATCACTGGTTTAGAGTAAAGGAAAAGCAATGCAAAAGTAATTAAGTGTTATATTTCAGAAGATAATTTTTAAAAGTTTCTCTAAAAAAGCCTTCGACAGAATGAGATCTACGATTCTTTTTTAACTAACTCATTGAGAAAGATAATTAAGCCATCAACAATCCCACATTAGTCAATCATTTTGTAGCATTCAGTTGTTTGTATTACACTCACAAGCTGTAAAATACAAGACAGAATTTCACAAAATAAGGAATTAAAAAAACAATGTTTGGATGCCCGTCAGAAATTTTATTTACGTAAAGGGCATGTATAGAATAAAGAAGCACAACTAAAATGACAATGTTAGAGGCATTGTGGACTCATTCAATTGCTAAAAAGTTTATAACAATTAATTTTCATGAAAACTAGAATAATTTTACCAATTTATTATTGAAAAAGCTGTAAGATTCTGTCAAATGAATAGTGAATTTATATTAATGCATTTTTAAAAATATTGTGTTCTCTGCCTTTTTCATTTACAAGAAAAACAAGTCCCTCCTATATATATAACTAAGAAAAAAAATACATATTATTCAAAAAGTTTAATATACTATTTAATAATTTTTTTCATATTGAATAAAATATTCAAAATAAAACTCTTGATTAATATGTTGTTTTTAAAGGAGTAATTCATTACAAATAGTTATAGTATATTAGTAATAGTTCGATTTAATAATAATGAAGAAGAAAAATTCAGAAAAAAATGTATAATTAATTATTTTACAAGAATTATAAGCTTCGTAATAAAACATGTCATTAGCTTCTTTATATCGTAATAAGCAGTTAACAAATAAGAAGTGATTAGATATAAGAATCAAAGACCAAGTTGTTTTGAAGCTTTGCGAAATCTGAACAATAGATTTCAATTATGTTAAAATAAAGACGTGGCCAGAGTTTAATTATTCTACGAATCATAAAATCAATTAAAAGTGTTTCATCTCACGGATTACGATTATCGATGACGTAGAAAGTAAGTATAAATACCCGATAGCCAGAACCTCTTTTCCTCACAATACTTTTCGACTTTCTAGTGATCGGATTTTGTTGTATCCAGCGATTCCTTCAGTGGTAAGTTATTATTATGATATTTTTTGAAATCTTTGAAAACTCTCCTTTTAAATTTATCTACTCTTCTCAATGTTAACGTTTAATTTTTAAAATATGTCTCTCTGTCTCTCTCTATACCCCTGTAGTAACAATTCCCATCTTTATAAATTAAATAAAATTCCTCCCCTTCCAAAAAAAAAAAAAAAAAAAAAAAAAGAACAGCAAACACTTAAACATATTTTGGAATCTTTCGAGAGAATATTTTCAGTATTCAATTGCGAGTAAATAGTTTTGACGGTTAAATAGACATAGACGCAAAAAAAGCAACACATTCTAAATTGAAATCTTAGAAAATTGCATGTGTTTCCCAGTATAGCCATTTATTAAGAAAATTAAATACAAATCCGTGTGGTGTCTCTAGGACGAATGATATGTTTCCGAAAAATTTTAATTAAAAAAGATGTTTTTTTGGGTGCAATAAACCATAATTTTTAAGTTCTCTGACAAATGCGCGCTGACTCTTTGTGGATGTTTTTTTTAAAAAATTTAATAAAATACCATGTTGTTATGTTGAGGTTTAGGAAACACTTAAGAAGAATCCAATAGCATCAATGATCTTTAGAGCTCTAATGTGTACAACTCCTAGGAGTGCTTAAGAAATTATTTTGAGTTTTTAATAAATCCAAGTTCAGTTTTTAATTCACCAGTTCACCCTCAAACCTTTGCTAACGATAATTTCTCTTCTTACCCATTCACGAACCATTTACCATAATAAGTTACATAAAAAAAAAATATCTTTTCTTTTTAACTGATGGCAGTGGTACAAAATTCCCTGTTGAACATTTTTGTTTTTTTATATTACCTGATCGTTATAATAATTTTACATCCCAATGAAGTATAAACAGAGTACTTTTACTTTAATTCTCATACTCTGTAATACAGTTAGACCATTCACACACAGAAAAGCAGCAGTTAATGGCATTCCACATTAATACGCAATAAGCATTAAAAGAATTCTATCACTCGAGGCAGTTTAATAATATTTATGATTTATTGCAGACATTTGCAATATTATTGGTAAAATAACATCACACAATATAACTTAATTGCTCTGAATAGGCGATGGGGAATCTTCACATAGCTAAAGAATATTTTTTTCAAATGTACTTATATTCTCAATATATATATATATCACTCTATTTCGGCATTTCTATCCAATTCAGGGAAGACATTCAGTAAGACTAAGAGCCAACTCCTTATTTTTAGGTGTTTTATGGTGAATTCTACGATTTTACTGCTTTATAAACGGCGTAAATAATTCCAATTTTCGTCTATGAAGAAATTAACTGCCATAGTTGATTATCATTATTAACTAAATTTATTTTAATATCTTAACCCTTTTTAAACGGGATTCAGCTAAAGCCACTTTGTGATCAATTTCAATTAATCTCACAAAACCATAATCCCCTTGATTGAAAAACGGGCCATAAATAAGTGATTTTGTTACTTCTTTGCAACATATTTCATTTTATTATAAAGGGAGCCTTAGAATCCTTTTTATGATGTGTACTTAGATTACATGTGTGTATTTCATGTTTCACCAAAAACTTCATCTTAATTTATCTAGAAAATTTTGATTTGTAACATCTTTCCTCTCGGTTGCTGGATATTTGTTGGAGTGATTTCGTGAAAAGGGACGTAAATGTGTAACAGGAAACCGGAGAACCGCGCTATTTGATTTGACCAATGAGCGCGCAGTGGCGTTAATCGACTTGGCCTGTCCCCCCTTCATAGTTTCTTTACTAATGATGACCTATTTTGGGCAAGGGAGGGCTTATACACTAAAACATCAATTCCCCATGTTAATCCTATGGTGCCATTTTTGTTGTTGTTGATGATATGGGGTTGATGTTTGGGGGATCGATAGTACTGCTTGTTTGGTTATGAAGTACAAGGACTCGACCCCTAAGGTGGCTGGCTGACTTTCCCTTTTCTGGGTGTCATACTACTATTTTATTTAACTGTTTTAATTTTTTTAAAATCGCAAAAACTCTGGGGTTTCTTCAACGTTACAATCGGAATATTCTCGGTGTGTTCCCATCCATGTGACCTATCTGACAAGGTCCTTAGCTAGCTACTATGCCATAGTTATCATAAGTCTATTGTCTTCACTTTTCCCCCAAATTGGAGAAGAATTATTTTTGATAAAAAATTTCATTATTCCTTGTGTTAATTAAATAAAATTTTCATTAAAAATATAATTATTTGATATAAAATCATTTCTAATCAGACCCGATTCATTTTTTCAGGATTTAAGTTACTATCGCGTATTTACCACGATAACATGTCAGATGTTACACATCATATGCGACTACTATAAGTCCCGCTCGTTTTTTAAAAATGAAAATGCAGTGTATTTCTGGACAATGGTTTTGCTTTTTTGTGCTCCTTGCATATTTCTTTTTAATGGGTAAAATATATGAAATAGATATTAATTTTCAAAAAAATGTGTATAATTACTTTTATTTAATAATATGTAGTTTTTATGAATCTAAAATTTATTTTATGTCGTATCTAAAGTATATTAAAAGATGGATCACTATTGAAAGAAATTTCCTCATAATGGACTTTTTGTCGGGATGTAGCGACTTCATTCAACAGAGGTACGAATGTATTTTTAAAAAAAATGTCACCCTACATGTTGCGAAATTCGAATTGTGTTTAATCGCTTCAGCTTAACAAACGACGAAGAAAATATTTTGTTTCCTTTCCAACGTTTTATAAACCACGTGTTGCTTTGAAAACGTCGTTCATTAAAAACCAGTCTGGATCTTGTTCCTCTTTTGAGTGAGGTTTTCGTGATCTGGTCACCATTTTCAGAGTGTTGGAAAGTCCAAATTCTATTTTGAGTTAGTTGTATCAGTTTTGAATTTTTTCCTTGTGTACTTGACATTCTTAAAACTTTATAGTAATTTTTGTTGTTGTTGTTTAACAGAATAATCTGAAGAAGCGTTAAAAGAGGCTTTAAATACTTGAAACCGATGTCGCATTTGCTTAAAAGTAGCAAGGCAACAAAGTAAAGTTTACCTAAGTAAATACAATCGCAAATTGTCAAATTTATTCCTGCATAGGAAAAGCACCCTCCCAATAGAAATACTATAGGAAGCTTACCTAAAAGATTTTCTCTCTCTCCCTGCTACTTGATTTATATTTTTTAAATTCTCAGATTTCAACCATGAGATTCGTACTTGCTTGCATCCTCGTCCTGGCATTGATGTCTGTAGCGTGTGAAGCGGTTCCCGCCAACAATCAGCCAGAAAAGCCAAACCAGAACCAGCAGAACCAGAACCAACAGAAAAATAACCAGGGGGCTCAGAACGCAAAGAACGGTCAAGGGAGTCAGAATGGCCCGTGATGGACATTAGATGACTCATTTTGGTAAAACTTTATGAATAATTTTGAATAATGTATAAAAAAATGACTTTCATATAAGAACAATCTATCTTAAAAATATTAGAACTCTTAGGATTTATTTTTGGTTTAAGGAACATGCCAAAGTATTTACTTTTTTAAAATAGCATAAAACGTAATTCCTTACAGCATTAAATATTTTAAACATCTTTCTATATGAATTGATTAACAGGTTTGTGATAAAGCTGTATTTGTAGAACTTATGTTTCAGATTAACTTTTTTTCTAGGTTCAAAGGACAAAAGAATTCTCTTCAAGGATATTCTCTCTCTAAACGGAAATTGATTTTAAAGTATTACATCATTTCAAAGTCCTTAGAAGCATTTCTTCTTTAAAGAAATCAACTGTATGCACGTAAAAAATAAACCTTAACATGTGTTGAATTATTTTTAGTAAAATTGTTTTGTAAATTTTCCTTATAATTAAAATAAAAGTTAGCAGATTGTACTTATATTTGTGTTTTCTTTTTTATAAATACCAAGGTATTGTAAATTATAGTTTTCAGGAAATTTTTTTATGCTTAAAACTGCACAAAAAGCTCATTATTCCTGCTTAGAGACTTTTCGAATAATTACGAAATAAATTCAGTATAACAAATATAATTTTCAATATTATCTCACTTTTCATCGTTGTAAAATTTAAACTGAAAGCTACATTCCTCTAATACGTCGCAATTTCCCCTGAGGATATTCAGTTCTCCGTGATATTATCATCTTCAAAGTAATCTTCTTCAACATTCATACACTTTTGCATTCGGTGCTGCCATTGTTAGTAACAGTTTGTGACGGGCTCACACGTTTTTTCATTAACATGTCCTTTTGGGTTCTTTGGGGCCAGAATAACTGACAATTCTTTTCCAACCAACCCGAGAAGTAAAACGTGAAGGAAAGATGCAAATTAGGAAGCTTTTAAACAACAGAATTTTCGAGTAAGTGGTGGGGCATTTGGGGAGTGTTATGATAGTCCGTGTTTCAAGTGTGAAGAGTATTTTGAGGAGTTAAGTGACCGTCAAGAGAGGTTACCCGTGACAGAGAGCCCTTAGTCAAGGTGCATACCATTGCACGCCAGTGAATCGCTACTTCAGCTAGGATCAGACAGATTGATGTTTGTCGAACATTAAGGTAGGAGTTACTATTTAAATATTCGGATCTGTGTTTACATTGAAATTGAACTTAGGCGAGTTAGTTATTGATAGTGGTCCGAGTTACGTTATTTCGGTATTATATATTGTGTGTTTTGACACCGTAGATTCTCTCACATATATTATTAAATAATCTGTTATTGGTTTAAGTTAAGATTTTAATAAAGTA
>BMAV01015600.1:0-11598 GCA_019973955.1 Trichonephila inaurata madagascariensis | reverse complement strand
ATGCCTAATGAACAAAAGATTAGAAAAAATGTATCATGAAATCTTAACTTTTAACGAAAAAAATGTACCGCACAGAAATGAAAATATTTAGCTAAATGTTTTCCAATGTGAAATGTCCTTTTTATAACGGAACAACTACTTAGTCGGGTGTCACTTGTTTTTTTTTATTCCCATTCTATTTCTTCAACTGAGCAAACTTAAAAGTATTGTAAGGAACCTTTGTGTTGCCTATGCTAGAAAACAACAGCTTCTTTAAATGTACCTTCTTTTTCTTAATTTTTGCGGCTGTGAATAGCAAATAAATAATATATGTGGAAAGGTGTGTGGAAAATGAAGATATCTAGACTTGGCTCAATTTACAATGAAATTCTTTTTACGTTTCCTAAAGAACTACGAACGCATAGAATTTTACCTTCCAAATGAATATTGTTTAATCTTTAATAACAAATTATGTTCTACAAAATGTTAAATTTAGAAGCTGAAAAAGAGAAAGAATATTGTACCAAAGGTTAAAAAAGAGTAGAACACAAACCTTCAAAGGAAACCAAAATATATGTATATATATATATTAACCGTACTGATATTTTTATTATAATTTTTAATTCAGACTCGAGTTTAGAATCTAGATATAATTACCGACCAATTTTAAAACACCGGTCAATTCTCACCAAACTTAGTTTTTCTTGCACAGAATTCAACGCTGATCACGAATATGTACGGCGCTCGTCGAAATTCCAATCAGTTCAAAAGTTATGCCCAACTATTTCTTTCCAATTCGTCCCCTCTTTCAAGTCTGTTTCAGTGACATACCCACCGCTTTTTTTTTACATTAGAAACTTACCAAAGTGAACCATTTCACTCGAAATTTGACCAGGAATCTAATTCTGGTCTCCTTTTCATGAAATTCCTGTACCCTTTTATTAAAAATGAAACACCTTCTTGAAAAAACCGACCTATTTGGCTTAAAAGCCAAATTACCGACCAATTTTAAAACACCGGCCAATTCTTACCAAACATAATTTATCTTGCACAGAATTCAACGCTGATCACGAATAAGTATGGCGCCTGTCGAAATTCCAATTATTTTAAAAATTATGCCCAACTGTTTCTTTGAAATTCGTCCCCTATTTCAATAGTCTGTTTCAGTGACATACCCGCCACTATTTCTTTTTTACACTAGAAACTTACAAAGGTGACCCATTTCACTCAAAATATAACCAGGAATCTAAATCTGGTCTCCATTTCAAGAAATTCCTGTAACTTTTTTTTTAAATAAGATACCCCTTCTTTAAAAACCTACCTATTTGGCTTGAAAGCAAACTTACAGACCGATTTTAAAAAACGGGGTATCATTCGAACGGGGAGCCGTTCACAAACCCAAAGACACTTAAAACATTATCCTGCGATTATAAGAACTCGAGTTATTGCACTTTGATAATGCATTTTTCTATGACAAGTATCAGAAAAACACCGAAAAAAAGTAAAAAAAATTTAATTGTGGTATTATACTTTTTGAAGCGTTCCTCTTTCAAATGAGCTTAATTGTAACGCATTTCTCTTTTCCGTGCCTTTGGGTCCTTTTTTGTCTTCCTCCAATTCTTACCAAACTTTATTTTTCTTGCACAGAATTCAACGCTTATCACGAATATGTATGTCAATTGTCGGAATTAAAATTAGTTCAAAAGTTATGCCCAACTGTTTCTTTGAAATTCGTCCCCTCTTTCAATAGTCTGTTTCAGTGACATGCCCACCACTATTTTTTTGCCCTAGAAACTTACCAAAGTGACCCATTTCACTCGAAATTTGACCATGAATCTAAATCTGGTCTCCGTTTCACGAAATTCCTTTAACTTTTTTTTAAAAATGAAACACAATCTTGGATAAACCGACCTAATTGGCTTAAAAGCCAAATTAACAACCGATTTTAAAACACCGGCCGATTCTCACCAAACTTAATTTTCCTTGCACAGAATTCAACGCTGATCACGAATATGTATGTCACTTGTCGAAATTCCAATTAGTTCAAAAGTTATGCCCAACTGTTTCTTTGCAATTCGTCCCCTCTTTCAATAGTCTGTTTCAGTAACATGCCCAACACTTTTTTTTTTCCCTAGAAACTCACCAAAGTGCCCCATTTCACTTGATATTTGACCAGGAATCTAATTCTGGTCTCCGTTTCCAAAAATTTCCTGTAATTTTTTTAAAAAATGAAACACCTTCTTAAAAAAACCGACCTATTTGACTTAAAAGCTAAATTACCGACCAATTTTAAAACACCGGCCAATTCTCACCAAATTTTGTTTTTCTTGCACAGAATTCAACGCTGATCACGAATAAGTATGGCGCCTGTCGAAATTCCAATTATTTTAAAAGTTATATCCAACTGTTTCTTTGAAATTCTTCCCCTATTTCAATAGTCTTTTTCAGTGACATACCCACCACTATTTCTTTTTTTACATTAGAAACTTACAAAAAAGTGACGCATTTCACTCGAAATTTGACCAGGATACTAAATCGGGTCTCCGTTTCAAGAAATTCCTGTAACTATTTTTAAATATGATACACCTTCTTGAAAAACCGACCTATTTGGCTTGAAAGCCAAATTACATACCGATTTTAAAAAACGGGGTGTCATTCGAACGAGGAGCCGTTCACAAACCTAAAGACACTTAAAACATTATCCTGCGATTATTAGAACTCGAGGTATTGCACTTTGATAATGCATTTCTATGACAAGTATCAGAAAAACACCGAAAAAAAAGAAAAAAAATTTTAATTGCAGTATTATACTTTTTGAAGCGTTCCTCCTTCAAATGAGCTTAATTGCAACGCATTTCTCTTTTCCGGGCGTTTGGGTCCTTTTTGTCTTCCTCCAATTCTTAACAAACCTAATTTTTCTTGCACAGAATACAACGCTGATCCCGAATATGTATGTCAATTTTCGAAATGAAAATTAGTTCAAAATTTATGTCCAACTGTTTCTTTGAAATTCATCCCCTTTTTAAATAGTCTATTTCAGTGACATGGCCACCACTATTTTTTTTTACCCTAGAAACTTACCAAAGTGCCCCATTTCACTTGAAATTTGACCAGAAATCTAAATCTGGTCTCCGTTTCATGAAATTCCTGTAATTTTTTTTTAAAATGAAACACCTTCTTGAAAAAACCGACCTATTTGGCTTAAAAGCCAAATTACCGACCAATTTTAAAACACCGGCCAATATTCACCATACTTTGTTTTTCTTGCACAGAATTCAACGCTGATCACGAATAAGTATGGCGCCTGTTGAATTTCCAATTATTTTAAAAGTTATATCCAACTGTTTCTTTAAATTCGTCCCCTATTTCAATAGTCTGTTTCAGTGACATACCCACCACTATTTCTTTTTTACACTAAAAACTTACAAAAGTGTCCCATTTCACTCGAAATTTGACCAGGATACTAAATCTGGTCTCCGTTTCAAAACATTCCTGTAACTTTTTTTTAAATATGATACACCTTCTTGAAAAACCAACATATTTGGCTTGAAATCCAACTTATAGACCGATTTTAAAAAACGGGGTGTCTTTCGAACGGGGAGCCGTTCAAAAACCTAAAGACACTTAAAACATTATCCTGCGATTATTAGAACTCGAGTTAATGCACTTTGATAATGCATTTCTATGACAAGTATCAGAAAAACACCGAAAGAAAAAAAGGAAAAAAATTTTAATTGCGCTATTATACTTTTTGAAGCGTTCCTCTTTCAAATGAGCTTAATTGCCACGCATTTCTCTTTTCCGTGCCTTTGGGTCCTTTTTGTCTTCCTCCAATTCTTACCAATCTTAGTTTTTCTTGAACAGAATGCAACGCTGATCACGAATATGTATGTCGCTTCTGTCGAAATTAAAATTAGTTTAAAAGTTAGCCCAACTGTTTTTTTAAAATTCGTCATCTCTTTCAATAGTCTGTTTCAGTGACATGCCCTCCACTATTTTTTTTTACCCTAGAAACTTACCAAAGTGACCCATTTCACTCGAAATTTGACCAGGAAACTAATTCTGGTCTCCGTTTCACGAAATTCCTGTAACCATTTTTAAAAAGGAAACACCTTCTTGAAAAACCGACCTATTTGGCTTGAAAGTCAACTTACAGACCGATTTTAAAAAACAGGGTGTCATTCGGAACGAGACCCGTCCCAAACCCAAAGACAGTTAAAACATTATCCTGCGATTATTAGAACTCGAGTTAATGCACTTTGATAATGCATTTCATGAAAGTATCAGAAAAAACAACGAAAAAAAGTAAAAAATCTTAATTGCGATATTATACATTTTGAAGCGTTCCTCTTTCAAATGAGCTTAATTCAACGCATTTCTTTTTCGTGCGTTTGGGTCCTTTTTGACTTTCCCCAACTTACCAAACTTATTTTTTCTTGACAGAATTCAACGCTGATCACGAATATGTATGTCGCTTTTCGAAATTAAATTAGTTCAAAAGTTATGCACAACTGTTTCTTTGAAATTCGCCCCCTTTTTTCAATAGTCTTTTTCCCAGGAAAGGCCCACCACTTTTTTTACCTAGAAACTTCCAAAGTGACCCATTTCACTCGAAATTTGATCAGAATCTAATCCTGGTCTCCGTTTCAAAATTCTGTAACTTTTTTTAAAATGAATAACCTTTTTAAAAAACCGACGTATTTGGCTTAAAAGCCAAATTACCAACCAATTTTAACTCACCGGCCAATCCTCACCAAACTTAGATTTTCTTGCACAGAATTCAACGCTGATCACGAATATATAGGGCGCCTGTCGGAATTCCAATTATTTTAAAAGTTATGCCCAACTGTTTCTTTGCAATTCGTCCCTCTTTCAATAGTCTGTTTCAGTGACATGCCCACCACTTTTTTTTACCAAAACTTACCAAAGTGACCCATTTCATTCGAAATTTGATCAGGAATCTAATTCTGGTCTCCGTTTCACGAAATTCCTGTAATCTTTTTTTAAAAATGAAACGCCTTCTTGAAAAAACCGACCTGTTTGGCTTAAAACCAAATTACGGACCAATTTAAAACACCGGCCAATTCTCACCAAACTTAATTTTTCTGGCACAGAATTCAACGCTGATCACGAATAAGTATAACACCTGTCGAAATTCCAAATATTTTAAAAGTTATGCCCAACTTTTTCTTTGAAATTCGTCCGCTATTTCAATAGTCTGTTTTTCAGGACATGCCCACCACTATTTTTTTACCCTAGAATCTTACCAAAGTGTCCCATTTTATTCGAAATTTGACCAGGAATCTAAATCTGGTCTCCTTTTCAAGAAATTCCTGTAATTTTTTTTTAAAAATGAAACACCTTCTTAAAAAAACCGAGATATTTAGCTTGAAAGGAAACTTATCCCCCCGATTTTAAAAACGGTGTTTTCGAACGGGGAGCCACCTTTCCCTAATCCCAAAGACTCAAAAAAATTTACCCTGCGATTATTAGAACCGAGTTTTGCATTTTGGGAATGCATTTCTATATTTATCAAAAAAAACACCGAAAAGGAAGAAAAAATTTTAATTGCGGTATTTTTTTTATGCGTTCTTTTTTAAAAAGGGCTTAATTGCACCGCATTTCTTTTTTCCGTGCCCCTTTTTTTTTTTTCCCCACTTCCCAAACTTTTTTTTTCTTGCACAGAATTCAACGCTGTTTACGAATATGTATGTCGCCTGTGGGGAAATTAAAATTATTTCTTAAACGTTTCTTTAATTCGTCCCCTTTTTCAATAGTCTGTTTCATGCATGCCCACCATTTTTTTTTCCCCAAATTCCCAAAGTGACCATTTCACTCAAAATTTGACCAGGAATTTAAATTTTTTGTCTCCGTTTTTCCTGTAACTTTTTTTAAAAAATGAAACACTTTTTGAAAAAAACCGACCAAATTTTTTAATTTTTTTTAGGGCGGCTGGTCCCAAAAAGGACGCCCCCAAAAGGGGCCCTGGTCGGGAAACCCCCCTCTTCTTTTCCCTCTTTAACAGCGTTCAACCCCGGGGCTTTTTTGGAATCAAAACGTCAATCACTTAACGGCTTTTTTTTTTAAGAGGGGGGGGAAGACTTCTCTTTTTCCCACTTATCAAATTTTCCCTTTTTTTCCCTCTTATGCCTTCCCTCATTGCGTTTAACACAGGTTATTTTTGTGGGGTTTTTTTTTCCCCTTTTTACTTATCCATTCAAATTTATTTTATTATATCAATGAAAAAATTTAATAATTGTTTTAAAAGTCCCCGCTAATTAAATTTTTTTAATCCCTTAAATTTCCCAAATTATATTTTGCTTAAAAAAATTTTTATTTTTTTGATTTGCATACATTCCTCCTAGAACTAAAAAAAAAATTTGTAAAATCATTACACAATACCCCTTTTTTTTAAATAAATTTGTTTATAAAATAACTTTTTTTTCCCTTTTTTTGTAATGAATAAATTTTTATTACTCCATTTTTATTCAAAAAAAAATTTTCCCTAGAATAAATTTTTTTTTATTAAAATATAAAATTTTTGGATTTATTTTGGGTTTAAAGTATTTTAATTTTTTGGAAATATTTTAATTTTCCCACTATGTTTCCTCTTTATTTTTCCCCTAATTATATTTTTAGTATATTAAAAGTATATGTTACATAAAAATTTTATTTTCACAGTTTATTCAAAAATGTTTGTAATTTAAACTAACGTTTTTTTTCTTTTTTATTATATTTAATCAAAAATTAATTCATTTTTTATTAATGCGTCTTTTTTTTACTAATACACGTATAGCTATACTGTCTTTTTTAAAAAAATACTTCAGTTCTACATTTTTTATTTTATAAAAAGAAAACTGTTTAAAAAAAGTTATTTGTGGAGAATTTTAAGAAATTTTTTGCTTTTAGTTTTTAAAAAAAAATTTTTTCATATTACACAATGTACAGAATATTTTTTACAGAAAAATTTTTTTCGTTATTTACGTTATATTTAGTTTTAAAAATTTAAAAATTTTGTATCAAAAAAAAAAATTTTTTAGTCACTTAAAAAAATAACAAAAACAAAAAAAAAGTTTTTTTAAAAAAAATATTACGAAATATTTGTTATAGATTTTAAAACTATCTTTTCGAACCTTCAAATTTATTTATAAAATAAAAAAACAACTCGACATTTTTTTTTTGACAATTGATGTATGGTTGAGTCTTCGAAAAAAAAACTATTAATCCCTTTTTTTTTTTTCTTTCAAATTTATAAAAACGAATATTACGAGTTCATCAAAAAAAAAAGGGTTTTACCAAGAAACAAAAAAACAAGAATGAAATTTTTTGTTTTTCTATATATTACGCAGTATCCCTTATGTTTACAATTTATTTCTTGTTTTTTTAAGGTTAATTTTTATATATATATATATTATATATATATATATATATATATATAAAGTTTTTTTTATAATAAAAATTAGAAAAATTTTGCAAAATGCTCAAAAAATCTATCTGAAAAAAAAATATAATCAGAATGAGTCTAACAATAGTTATATTAAAGTAAAAATGTGTTCATTCTCTTTTTTTTTTTTTTTTTTTCGCTTATTTATTCGTGAGTCAAGTTTTGGACAAATAAAGAAAAAAGTGTTCAGCCTCGTATTGAACGTTTGAAACTCTAAAAAGAATCAGATGGTTCTTGTAAATGAGCGTTGAAAATCTTTTATACGACAAAGAATGCTTTCCCCGATTATAGTTAATTCTTCAGTTTTGGTCTTTTGATTTCTTGCCTTTTTGGGGTAAGAAAAAGTAGAAATGCACCTGCCTTCTTGTAAATCTTCCCGGTTCTTCAAGAGCCGGAAAACTATTTCTTCTCCATTGCCGAAAAATCTTTGGGAAAGGGGTTTTTCTTTTTTTTTAAATTTCGGCTAGATAAATGCCTATCCAACCAAACCCCCCATAAAGTTCTTCACGCGAATTTATCAGAAGAATTAAAAAGACCGTTTGAGAACTGATATTGTGTTTTATTTTTAGAGAAAGGAAAAAGGATCCCGTCCTTTAACTCCCAAACGAAAAGGGGAGTATTTTAAACTTTTTTTGTTTTGAAGAAATCAAAGAAATAAAGGTTGTCACGATTTCGTTGAGGGGTTGATTAGAAGAAAAGGTTTTTGAATTGTTTTTTGGTTTGGGGTTCAGGAATATATTCGTCTATCTTTTAAAAAAACACACAAAAAATCAGGAGTGATCTTTGAGTTAAAACATTACAATTTTTTGAAATTTTTTAAAAAAGAAGTAAGGATTATCCAAAGAGTAAGAAAACTTTTGTAAAAATGAAAAAAAAATTTAAAACCCCAATATACTTGTCATTACTGCAAATGAAACAATTCATATAAAAAGAATAATACAATTTTTATATCAAGTTTTAGAGAAATGAACCTTTCGGCAAATTAAAAGTTTTTATCAAAAATTTTTTTGATCCAGCTTTTGTTTGGTTTTTCACCAAAAAAAATTCTTTTCCTTTTTTTCTAAGAAAAAAAAATTTTTATTGTTGAAAAAAATATAATTTTAAATTTTTTTGCGTTTTTAAAATTTATTTTTGGGAAAATGGGGAAATTTTAAAATTATTTAAAATTTCATTTACAAGTTTCCTTAGAAAAAAAATAAAAAGATGGACTTCTAAATTTAAATGACGATCAAAAGATGAGAATGATAGCCAGCTGAGACCCACCCAATTTCCACCCCGAAACAAAAAATTTTTCTTAATGCGTAACATTGCAACCCCCTGGATTTTTAAATAAAAAAAATGAAACGACACAATGTGACATATTTTAAAAGCCCCAAAGTTTATAGCCTTAGGGAAACCCCTTTTATAGTATAATGCGAAACACCCCCTTTCCCTTCATCCAAAATTTTTTTTTTGGGAAATTTTATCATAAATTTTTAGCAAAATAGGGAAAAATTAATCAAAAAAAAATATCATTTTTAATTTTGGGAAAATCTTTAAAAAAAAAAATTTTTGAATTTTTCTAAGTATTCTTTTTTTTTGAATTTTAATGTATCAAAACAGAATAGATTAAATGATGTATCTAAATATATTCTAAAAGAAAAATATTTAAAAAAACATTAACAGTGCGTTTAAAAAGGGAAAAGTTATTTTTTACGATGTCTTTTTAAAAAATGTTAAATACGTAAACCTTTTAATCAAAAAAAATTCCACTCTTTTTTTTTGATTGAACCGTTTCATTATTAAAGTAATATTTTCATTTTAAAAAAAATAACTTCAAAAATAAACTATTTTGAATAATTTTTGATCTAAGAAAATCTAAATTTTTCGTTTTAATAAAGCTCAAAACTTTTTTTTTTATAATATTGATTATACATAAATTTTTAATTAATTAAAAATTCTTATTTATTTCTTACATATAATTTGGATTTTCTTTGAAACCCGCGTAAGTTTTGTCCAAATCCCTGCTTTAAAGGGGAAAGAAAAAATTTATAATAAATACATATTTTAATGGTTTGTGAAAAACAAAATATAAGTGTTTTTCTGGAATAAAATTAATTAAATTTTGTTAAGTTTTCTTATCTTTTTTTTAAAATAAAATAAGCGTTTTTTTTTTTTACACAATTTTTATTATCTCAGCACTGTTTTTTTTAATAATAAAAATTTTTTGCAAACCCCTTTAAAAATATTGAAATGAAATCTGGGGGGAAACAGGTTAAATTGAGGATCGTTTTTTTTTTTTTTTTAAAAAAAAAATAAATAAATATTTTTTTTCAGATTTCTTGAACTGAAATCATTATAACTATTACAAAAATTCGAAAAAAACATGTTTCCCGAAAAGGGAAAATTTGTATTTAGGATTTCTAACGCGGGCATCCCATTGCACAGCGGAATAACAGCTTCTTCTTTTTTTCCCCAAATTTTGGAATAATACAAAAAGAGTGAAAGAGCGGGCGAAAAAATGCCGTCCTGTGGGAAAATTTTCGCTGAATCCGCCGTCCCAAAAAGGGTTAAAAAACCATGACCGATTTTAAAAAAACGGCCAATTTCACCAAACAAGTTTTTTTTTTTAGAATTAACGTGGTCACGAATATGTATGGAGCTTGTCGAAATTAAAATCAGTTCAAAAATTATGCCCCAAATGTTTCTTTGCAATTCGTCCCCCTTTTAATAGTCTGTTTCAGTGACATACCAAAAACTATTTTTTTTTCACTGAAACATAAAAATGACCGTTTTTCTGGTTTTCCGGGGAAACTAATTCTGTTTTTTGAAATTCCAACTTTTTTTTTTAAAAATTAAAACCCTTCTTGAAAACGACCTATTTTGCGAAAGTAAAATTACGACCGTTTTAAAAAAAAGTGTGCCCAAACGGGACCGTTCCCCTAAAGACTCTTAAAAAAAACCCTGCTTTATTTTGAACCGAGTTATATCTTTTTTTGGGCACAAGATAGTATAAGAAAAACACCGAAAAAGAAAGTAAAAAAGTTTTAATTGCGGCATTATCCTTTTTGATGCGTTCCTCTTTCAAATAGGCTTAATTGCACGCATTTCTCTTTTCCGTGCGTTTGGTCCTTTTTTGTCTTTCTCCAATTCTTACCAAACTTAGTTTTTCTTGCACAGAATTCAACGCTGATCACGAATATGTATGTTGCTTGTGTCGAAATTAAAATTAGTTCAAAAGTTATGCCCAACTGTTTCTTTGAAATTCGTCCCCTCTTTCAATAGTCTGTTTCAGTAAATGCCCACCACTTTTTTTTTTACCCTAGAAACTTAGCAAAGTGACCCATTTCACTCGAAATTTGATCAGGAATCTAATTCTGGTCTCCGTTTCACGAAATTCCTGTAACCGTTTTTTAAAAATGAAACACCTTCTTGAAAAAACCGACCTATTTGGCTTAAAAGCCAAATTACCGACCAATTTTAAAACACCGGCCAATTCTCACCAAACTTAGATTTTCTTGCACAGAATTCACGCTGATCACGAATAAGTATGGCGCCTGTCGAAATTCCAATTATTTTAAAAGTTATGCCCAACTTTTCTTTGAAATTCGTCCCCTATTTCAATAATCTGTTTCAGTGACATGTCCACCACTATTTTTCTTTTACCCTAGAAACTAACCAAAATGACCCATTTCACTCGAAATTTGACCAGGAATCTAAATCTGGTCTCCTTTTCAAGAAATTCCTGTAACTTTTTTTTTAAAAATGAAAAATCTTCTTGAAAAAACCGACCTATTTAGCTTGAAAGTAAACTTACCGACCGATTTTAAAAAACCAGGTGTCTTCCGAACTGGGAGCCGTTCCCAAACCTAAAGACACTTAAAACATTATCCTGCGATTATTAGAACTCTAGTTATTGCACTTGGGTAATGCATTTCTATGACAAGTATCAGAAAAAAACCGAAAAAAAAAGTAAAAAAATTTTAATTGCGGTATTATCCTTTTTGAAGCGTTCCTCTATCAGATGCGCTTAATTGCAACGCATTTCTCTTTTCCGTGCTTTTGGGTCCTTTTTTGTCTTCCTCCAATTCTTACCAAACGTAGTTTTTCTTGCACAGAATTCAACGCTGATCACGAATATGTATGGCGCCTGTAAACAAATTTTTTTAAAAGTTAACCAACTGTTTCTTTTTAAA
>BMAV01015599.1:0-11327 GCA_019973955.1 Trichonephila inaurata madagascariensis | reverse complement strand
CCAGCTGTGTAATACTCGTATTTTATGATATGTACTTGAAAGTTAATGCTGATATATAGAGTTATTAAATATAATGATCTGGGATCAGAAATGTTTAGTGGTTAGGCCATATGTTTCAGAGAAATAATTGGGTGATTAATTTAATACTTGAAGATGTGATGAAAAATAAAAGTTAAGTGCTATAGAGGGAATTTAATTTTAAATCTAATTTAATTATCCTTGTAACCCCCGTTATTTAGACTCTTCCATATCAACAGTAAAGAGACTTTCGCGCCCTCTAGCGAACAGAACAATCTTCAGTGATGGCCAAGTTTCGGAACTGTAAGGACGTAATGAGCATGCGCTCCGATCCCTTTCAATTCTATGTCAACTGTTAGTTCTCTAGTTATGTATGTAAATGTGTTTGTTTTGTCTAATAAACGTGTTTTAATAACTAGTGGACTTAGTAAAGAACCCCTTCCCCGTCTGTCCCTTATCATTTGGCGCCCACCACGTCATAATTTGACGCCCAACGTGATTAGTTGCAGAAAGAAATTTGGCCATTGCTCGGTATTAATTTTCAGGTTAACAGCACTAATGTTGTTCAACTTATATGGTTTAATTATTCAGTTCTCACCCGTAGAACAGGTAAAGCTTTTTATCTTGAATTTTCTTTAAAGTATTATACTTTTAATACTCGTTTCATTATTGCATGCCCAAGTGCAAATTGGATTTAATATCCGAATTTATTAGTTAAATTCTTAATTCTTTAAGTATATATTGTCTCATTGTTCAGTATTAGAAAACATTTCTGTACATTCCTGTGCAAATTATATAAACTGTTCTCATTGAATTAAGAAATCTTTTTCTTATTTTAAGAAATGTCATTTGCTAAACAGTAGTATAATATACAGTTTACATTATATTCTATGTTCTTTAAATATATGCTGACTTGTTTTAAGCTAATGCGTATAACGTTGTTTACTTAAAAGCGAAAGTGAGAACTCAAAACAATATATACATATGTATTCTTTTTTAAATGATTATGATCTTTGTTCAAAAGCATTAATGCTCTGAAACTTCTTTTGTTTTGTTATGTGCTATTTTTGATAACATCATTTATGTGTATAATTTTTAGTAGAAAAATGTGTATTACTTAAGATTTCCCTCAGTTACATAAAATATTCAGTGGTTTAAAGAAAAAAAATATTTATCCATTTCCTTTATCTTGCTAGAATTAATTTTATAAGCTGATTCATTTTTGAAACTGTGATGAGATATTTTATGCAGCGTAAGCGAAAATAAATAAAATAGAGAGAAAAAAAAGACAGTTCAAGGTTGTACGAAACGTTCATCAAATAATTCTGAGTTCTATGCATGTTTTTTTTTATGGTATAAAGTGTAATAACTTATTTTTCTTTTTGAATATTAATAAGAAATTTTGTTTTGTTAAGTAGAACTTTTATTTATGCGTATATGATTTTTTTATTTTACTTGTGGTATGATATAATTCAAATGTGTTTTCTGATCATTTTGATGACTTTTTTTATCTAAAAGTTTGATAGTAATTTTACTTTGATTGTGTATTAAAAGTGAAAAGAACTAACATTTATATGTTGTAATTCATGAAAACTTTTTCGAATCGCATATTGTAACAAATTAGATATTATTTTATGTGGTATAATGCTGTATTATTAATTATATAATAACATTTGGTTAAATTTAATTTAAAGTATAAAGAATAAATTTGTAATCAATTTCAAGTGACATTTCACGATGGCCTATTTAGCAAAAGGCCCAGGCAGGACCTCCTTGAATTGGGGAAACCGACATATCATACCAGACAATTTCAAAGTTCTTGAAATGCTATTTCTACAATATTTCTGATTCCTGGTTCGCCGGACGCGTCGGACCCAAAGGGGGGAGATTGTAACCCCCGTTATTTAGACTCTTCCATATCAACAGTAAAGAGACTTTTGGCCCCCAGCGAACAGAACAACCCGGGATCGTTTGAACGGGGGCGTAATGAGCATGCGCCATCCCTTTTAATTCTATGTCAACGTTAGTTCCCTTTTAGTTATGTATGTAAATGTGTTTGTTTTGTCAATAAACGTGTTTTTAAAACAGTGGATTAGTAAAAAACCCCCTTCCCCCTCTGTCCCTTTTTCATTTGGCGCCCACCACGTCATATCCTTACATTTATATTGTATTTTTTGTGGCCCATATAATTGGAAACTTGCGCCTAATTTTCAGATTTGATAACAATTTGTTTTAAGATATTTGAATTTACTGAGCTTAGGTTTGGGGTTTCCGGACTCATTTTAAAGCATTTTTTTATTCTTTAAAATTTAACTAATTAAAATATTTTGAGCAAATAAATCTTTCAGTGTGAAAAGGTTATTAGCTTCAATGTTTATTACTTAAATTTTTATTTACTTTATTTTGAGAGTTCTCATAGTTCTTAATTAACATCGATTCCGAGACAAATTTTTTTTTTTCACAACTCGGCTTTTATAAATTTTATTAATGTTGAGAAAAAAGGGCAAAACGTTCTCGGTTGCTAAAAAACAATGTTTATAAGAGATGGAATACTACAGAAAATAATGTATCTAAAAACCAGTCTTCAGCTGATTAACATTTTGTTGGACCATGCCAAAAAAATTTTCAATCAGAACTTCATCTCGGGCGAAATGAAATTTGATTTGGCTTTAATATTTTTACCTTTTTAAATTTACTTAGACCCGAATACAAGTATTTTGAAAACAAATAAGGATAAAACTGATATGTCCATGATATACCAAACTACATTATAGTAAAGAATTGTATTCTATAGTATATTATATTTAGTCGTGTATTATAGTATTTAACAGTATATTATGGTATTTAATCGCGTATTATAGTATTTGAAAGTCTATCAACTTAAACTTGCTAAACTTCCCCGACTTATAACTGAAAATAAATTAAATTTTACTTGCAAACCCCGGTTTTTTTAGTTTAAAGATATTCGGATACTTTGGGAATGATCAAATTCGGTCAATACAAATATTTTTGTTTTGTTTTTTATTTTATTGAATAGATTTATCTTTTTTGGCTTACAAAAAAATACTTTATTTTTTTTCACGTTATCTAGAGGCCAAGTTATAATAAATTTATTAAATTCAAAACCCGAAGTGGGTCTTTAATCTACCAGAACGGGGATTTTAAATTGCTCAAAATTGATCACGGTGAGTCTAATAACTCAAAATATTATCAATGTATTTCTATAAAACTTTCTGAACCTGATATTTATATTATTTTCTAGAGAATGTACTAAAATATTTCTTATTGTGTATGAATATATTTTGAGTCAGGGCCTGTTACTTAAATAACGATCTCATAAAGAATGTTACATTTCTGAAAATATTTACTTAAGGCTGTTTTCGTCATATGCACAAGAGCGTGAACTTAACGCGGAGCACCTTTTCGGACAGAAAAAATGCCACAATTTTTATAAAAATTTGTGACATTGTAATTCATACATCTGTTGAGACAAATATTATTCAACTCAACAAAGAAATATAAAAAAATTATAGAACATTATTTTTTAAAAAGTAATAAAGAACAAAAAAAAAATGTAATAAAATTATAGAACATTATAATTTGAAAAAAAATTTAAATTTTTTAAAAATGAATTTTATATTTAAGCATTTGTAATTAACTATTTTTTTTATTTTATGAATCTTAACTGTATTTATATTTATTTTTTAAAATTTTGGAAACAATTTTTTTAAAACCTTCTTCAGATTACCCGATTGGCAACAGTCGGTATATTTTGATTAGACTAGTTGAAGTTTTGATGCTCGCTCAACTCCCTTAAGGAATAAACGTTTTTCGCGAATTTTTTTGAAGCAATTTTTCTTTTTTTAAAATGTTATAGAACAAAAATGTTCATAAAAAAACTGGTGCCCCGGGAAAAATTTTTTATTTAAATTTTGCATTGAATTCAATCATAATTATAATCTGTTATAATGTTTGACCAAGATTCGAAGAATTTGGAAATGAGCGCCGTCAAAAAAAATACCGCCTTTTTTCCCGATAGGCCGGAAATTTGTTTTATCAAGTAGAGGCTCAATTCCAGATATCAAGAATTTTTTAGAAAAAACAAAATTCCATTTTTTGGGATCGCAATTAAAACCCAAAAAAATACGTCGAGAATATATGGGACATTGTTAACAGTAAAAAGTGATACTGGGGTTCAAAAAACAGATTACTAAGTTTGTTTAAAGAAAGTGAAAATCTTCGCATAAAACGACTCTTAAGGGGAATTGAATTTGGGAGATTTTGAAGCCCAGTCAGCTGTTGCAGAAATTGAAAACTGTTGCAACGTCCGATATTTCAAAAAATTTGATAAAAAACTTTATGGCTAGAAAAGCTTCCTGAGCCCTTTAAAAAAATTTTTTTTGGTTGTTAGTGACGAGAATTTAGGCAAATTGGCAGTAATGGCTGATAAGATATCCGATATGCCCCCCAGAACAAAATTTTTGCAACTGGAAGTTTCTTCGGACTGTGGTGAAGCAACGTCGTCAAAGGATCAGCTTTTTCCGACAGAATTAAAAAGCCTAGAACAAAAAAATTGCCAACGCACCCCACAAATAAAGGACGAAAGAACGCAATAGTTTTCGCCCCAAATCCCGAAGTCTTTTGGGGAAAACGTTTTTTGCCCCCCAAAGGAAAAATTCTTTTTTTTCTGGTGCTCGATGCAAAGCTAAAAAATGCAGTCCGCCTTGTGCATGGAATAGGAATAGGGAAAAACCAGTCTGCAAAATATTTGCGACAAATTCTGCTGCAGAAGATTAAAAAAGCCCGTCGCAAATTTCGATTATTCGTCAAAGATCGAACGACAAATGTGCATTTCCTGGTAGATAGTGGAGCTTTTGTTCATAAATCCCCAGCCACATCAAAAAATCCCCACCAAAAAATTTTTTGCTGAAAATGGAACAAAAATTTCCCAAACCCCAGGGAAATTTTAAAGTGCTAAATTTTTATTTGGGATTGCGTAGAAAATTTTTTATTTCCATTTATAATTCCAAAAGTTAGAAAAAAGAATCTTGGGAGCTGATTTTCAAAATAAGTTTAATTTTGTTAATTGACATCCGAAACAAGCATTTAAAAGATGGAATAACTAACCTTTATGTTAAAAGGTAAAATTTTCTTCATTTCAAAGAAAATAAAATTATAAATAAATGGAAAAAACATAAAAATTTTCAAATATATTATTAAAATTTTTGGGTTTTAAAATAAAACCCAAAATTTTTATTAATTACTAATACAAAACATGATGTCAAACACCAAAATTTTTCCAAAAAAAGGCCCACCGGTTTCCCCAAAAAATTTTTCGTAAATTTGGGATTCAAAAAATTTTGGAAATAGCCAAGCAAAAATTTTAAAATTTTTGTTGAAAACAACGATATCCTTCGACCTTCTAAATCTCCATGGGAAGCCCACTAATTTTTGTAAAAAAGATGGGAAATGGGTTTGACCATGTGGTGATTTATCGACGGAAATGCTTTAAACCATTCCCCGACCGTTATCCACCCCCGCATTGAAGATTTTCATCACATTTTAAAGGGAAAAAAAAATATTTTCTAAAAAGGGGTTTTTCTTTTTTTTTCCGTTGGGAAAAAGGAAAAGGACGCCAAAAAAACCCCCGGGGTTTTTTTGAGTTTAAAAGGATTAAAATTTTGGGTTAAAAAACCCCACCACCAAAATTTTTTTTATAAATTTTTTTTTTTCCCCGCTTCCCGGCCCCAAAAAAAAACAAAAACCTTTTTCCTTTTGTTTTATATACAAAAACCTTTTAATTTTCCCAAACCCAAAAAACCCTCCAAATTTTTGGGGGTTTTTTTAAAACCACCCCCCCAAAGAAAGGGGGCGTCAAAAATTGCTTGGATTTAGAAATTCCCTTGGCCCAAAAAAAAGGTTTTTCGAAAAAAAACCTTGGGTTTTTTTACGCAAAAATTTTTAAATGTAAAAAAACCCCAAAAAGTCCAATTTTTTTACCCAATTGGTTTTCAAGTTTTTTCCCAATTTTATGGGGTGCCAATTTTTTGAAAAGGGGGGGTCAAAAATTTTTTGGAAAAAGGAATTAAAAACCCCCAAATATTTTTCCCCCCTGGACCCCCCTTCCCCTTTTGTCAAAGGGGAAAGTGAAAAGGAAAATGGCCCTTTTTATTAATTAAAAATTTGGGCCAAAAATTTTAAAATTTTTGGGTTTCAATATTAAAAAGCCCAAAATTTTTTAAAAAAAAAAAGGGAAAAAGGGGAGCAAAAAATAAAAAGCCCTTTTTGGCCCCGAATTAAAAGAAAACCCCCCAACCAAATGAATTTTTTTGGGGCAACCCTTTTTCAAAAATTTCCCGCTTTTTTTCCCCGAAAATTTAGCCTTTTTGTTTATTTTAAAAAGGAAAAAATTTAACCCCGCCTTTTTGCTATTTCTGGCCCACCCCTTTACCCGCAATGGGAAAATGGAACGGTTGCATATAACTTAAAAAGAGGAAAACAAATCTCAAAAAACATAAAAAGGACAGAGACATTTCCAACAGTCTTATTAGGGGCCAAGAACGCCATAAGACCTGATAAAATTAATAACTATAGCTCAGATAGTTTATGGTTCTAATATCAGATTGCCAGGTGAATTTTTTTAAACCCAACCCTCCATTCAAATTTATCCCCCAAAAAATTTGTCACTACATTGCAGACTTTTATGGACGAGTTTAAGCCAAAAAAATCTTCGCCTCCAAAAAGTCAAAAGATTTTTGTTTAAAAGACTTAAAAATCCCACCATGTATTTGTGAGAGTTGATCGTGTAAAGAAAGAGCTCTGGGGGCCACCATATGATGGTCCATTTCCCCGTAAAAAAAGAAATGAAAAAAAATTTCACACTGGGAAAAAAAAATAAACCCCGTGAATATATCAGTGGGTAGACTAAAACCCCGCTTATTTTTAAAAAGACTCATTCCTGACAAAAAAAACAGTTCCTTGTAAAAAAATCAAATGAGAATTCAGCAGCTTTAAAGACTCTAACCTCTTATCTGATAAAACCCACTGTTTCAAGAATAAAATTTAAAAAAAACCTGTTTTCCCGGGGCTTATATTCGCTGTAAATAACTTATTATACCTTTTTTAACTTATAAAATATTTACTTATATCATATATTTTGGTTTACTTAATTTTTTCAAATACTTATAAATGTATGTCATTTCTCTAACATCAAAACTTTGTTATCATTGTTTTAATATTACTGTTTTAAAAGTATATAACAATTTTTACAAATATTTAATTTTTGGGATTCATAATGTATTGTTTAAAAGGCTTATATTTAAGAAAATAATTTTATTTAACATCTAACACTATCCCCGCCATACTTCTCGTTTCGTAACTCAGTTACTGGTAGGGGAAATAATGTTGAGACAAATATTATTCCCAACCCAAAAAAAAATATAATAAAAAAATAGTTTTAAAAAAAATCTGAACCCCCCAAAAAAAAAGTTTTATGAAAAAATTAAAAATTTAAAATTAATTTTTTAATTTTTTTTTAAAACATTTATAATTAACTATGTTTTTATTTTAAGTAATCTAACTGTATTTTATATTTATATTTGTAAATCTGGAAAAAAAATTTTTTTGTATAACCTTCTTTTAGATTATATAAAAGATTGGCAAAAGCCCGGTTTTATTTTGATTAGACTAGTTGCAATGTTTTGATGCTCGCTCCCCGCTGCTTCCCAAAGGAATAAACGTGCCTTTGCGCGCGCGAATTCCTTTTTAAGCAAATTTCTATTTTTAAAAAAGAACCAAACGTTTTATAACACATCTTTTTTTACTTTTGTGTTTTTAAAATTTCAAAATATTTCATAAATAATTAGTTTTTTCTTTTAACATGTAAAGGGACAACTCACTAAGCATTACGGTATAGGAGAAAAAATGCGAAACACATTTTATAGGGGGAAAAATGTGTCATGATAAAATAAGTGGTTCTCTGCAGCAGTGCTACTCAACCTTTTTATCGCCGTGGCCCGGTCAAAGTTTGATAATTTTAACACGGCCCGCTGAGGAAATGTGGGGGGGATGCATTGCTTATATTTTAGATTGATTTGACTTAATAATTTTAATTAAATTTAAATATACCTCCAGAACAAAATATAATTACACCAAAAAATGAATATAAAGTGATTTCCGTTGGAAGTCCCACAAACCCGAGAAAAATACACCAAGTAAATAAAATGGAATTAATTTAATATTTCTTGGATGGCCCGGTACTATTTGATCCACGGACCGGGGGTTGTGGAACAATGCTCTACAGGATAGTGAAGTCAGAATGTAATATTAATGTTTGAGTACTTTTTTATATCTGAAAAATATTCCGAATTTGGGTCCTATTCTTTAACATTAGCCGAAAACAGCCTTAATCCGCTCTAAAATTTTTTAATTTCGAAAGAACATTCCAATTTTAATAGTTTCTAGATAAACGCGTCTAATTTGTATTAGCAATACTTTTACTGATATAAGTTTATTACTTTTTTCTCTAATTGCTTTGAAAATTTTCAAAAATATTCCTAAAATTTTACTTATAATTGTGATTTTTGAAAAATTTAGATATTTGTTTTTAATATATTGTAAGTTAAATATTAGTATTTATCGGTATTTATTCCTAAAAAAACATTTATAATGTTTTAGTATGCCATTTTTTAAAAAAAGTTCCCTGGACGTGTTCGCATACTTTAACAGTAAATACACTCACTTCCAAAAGTTAAGCACGGAGAGAAAAATGCTAATATCCGGAAGCCAATCAGAATTGAAGAGGATGCAATTCGCTTCAGAGATAGATGGAAGTATGCAAATATATATGTTAGGTAACAGCCAATCGTGCTTTCATGTCAAGAAATATGCAAAAAGGGCAGTTTTATAAGAAGCCAGTTTTATGAAGGGTTACAGAAGTTGATTGTGTGTGTAAGTGCTGATAGTAGGTGTTTAAAATTTCGTACAATTTATTTTCAAGACATACGTGTTTCTATGACTTCCAGAAAACGAATGGAAGATTCTGAGGGCTGGCGTGCTGTGGGACGAATTGAAGCAGGGCAGTCGATCACAGATGTTGCTCTTTTCTTCGGCGTTCATCATTCTGTAATTTCACGTTTATGGAAATAATTCCAAACCACACAGACAATTGTCCGACGGCCCGTAGGCGGTCACACAAGGGTTACAACCCCCTCGAAAAATCGATATATTGCTATTGTAGCCAAGCGGATTCGCTAGCGACCTCCACACCTGTGACATCTATGGTTACAGCGTTCATTGGTAAGGCTATATCTGCAGCTACTGTACGCCGAAGATTACGTATGAATGAACTGTATGCCCGGGTACCTCGAGTTTGTGTTCCTCTATCCGTCCAATCAAGAGGGGCACGATTAAAGTGGTGCCGGGAGCATGGCAATTGGACTGTGTCAGACTGGGGCAATGTCATGTTTACTGATGAGTCAAAATTTTCTCTGGAGCCAGATGACAAGAGTATAAGGATATGACGTAAACAAGGAACACGCAATCAGTCCCAAAACATCACCGAACATCACGCATTCCGAGGCGGAAGCATTATGGTGTGGGCAGGGATTTCATTAAGATACCGCACCGACCTGCACATCTTTAAACGGGGTTCTGTGACGGCTGTCCGGTATCGAGATAAAGCCCTAGAGCTCATTGTGAGATTGTACGCTGCAGTAGTTGTCCATACTTTTGTTTTAATGGACGATAACGCACGTCCCCATAGATCTGACATCGTCGATGACTGTCTGGAGAGTGAAGGGATTGCACGTATGGCGTGGCCAGCATATTCGCCCGACGTTAACCCCATTGAAAATCTTTGGGATGCTCTCGGCCATGCTGTATCTTAACGTTTCTCACCTCCAGCCACTCTTATTGAGCTGGAAACTGCTCTACAAGAATGGCGATTGCTTTAATTCTGCGGTGGTTGACCACCTAATTGAAAGCATGGTCAGAAGGTGTAAACTTTGCATAAAAAATGAGGGGGATCACATACCCTATTAATGTCCTTTTTTTTCTTTTAATGCTGTTTTTTTTCACTTTATACACAATTCTGTTTATGCTCCAGTATGACATTATCTGGTAACTTACAAAATTTAATTGTTTCATTTCTGTATATAATTATTGATTTTTTTTTTATGTATAAATATATATCTACTTAACTGCCAAATTTTGGTGTCAATCAAAGCAGTATTTGTTGATTTTGCATTTTACATCTTCGTGCTTAACTTTTGGAAGTGAGTGTATCATTATTTTGTCATCAATGTTTTGTTTTAAACTTCTGTTTTTGATAGGTGAGAGAATAACCTGCCGTACAAATGCTATCAATATTAAACAAAAGCGTATTTTGGATTAAAAATATTTTAGTCATATTTAATTAAAGTAGTGTTTTAATGTTTTAACGCGAGTTGGGAAAAAACACATATTAAAAAAATTAGAGCTTTGTGACATTTTGGTTTTCGTTTTATGCCTTTACAAACTTAAAATGTGTTTTTTCCGACTTTCCATTTTGAAGATATATAAAGGGGTTTTTTATTCCTCTTAATGCTTTTATTCTGTTCAAGAAAGTCTTTTAAAATTTTTTTTAGATACTTTCATATTTGTGTTCTTAGTATGGTTTAGGTCGAGGGAATTGTGCTAGATATTTGTTTAAAAATGTTAATATTTTAAAATTTTCATGTTTTTTTGGCTAGTTATTAGAATAATTATTCAAAATCAACAAGATAACAGATTTTCAAATCTCTACTTTGTTCCTAATAATCTGAGAAATATAAATCACTTATAAATGACAAAACAATTTTTAAACATTGATTTATAAAAAGTTAAAAAGTTTGAATTCTTAATTTTTTTAACTTTTATAAAATAAAGGGCTTTCAAACTGACTTTTTACTTTCAGAATCAATTTAATAATAAACCTGAAAAGCGAAACATAAACTACTTTTATTGTCTTGTCTCCAACAAATTTTTTTTTAAAAAATGTTGTACTGTATGAGCCTAAAATATATGGAATAGAGCTAGCTAAAGCTTACACAAGTTTCTCTTCATATCAATAATTGTAATATTTTTTCATTGCTTTTTTTTTGATGTTGATTAGTCGACAACAAATTCATTAACAAACTATTATTTAGATTTTTTAGGAATAAAATGATTTTACTGCAAAATTAAAAATTTTTAGATTTATACTTTTTTTATCATAGAAAGAATAATTTAGTGTCTCATGCCAGCCCCATTTCCCAGTTTTATAATTTTTTAAAAAAAGTATATTAAATGTG
>BMAV01015597.1:79679-103380 GCA_019973955.1 Trichonephila inaurata madagascariensis | reverse complement strand
GTATGATTGACAGGTGACACGCCCCCTTCTATTGTTCTCCCCTGGACCTGCTTATACTACTGAGGCGCAATTGTTCGAGAGGATTAATGCATCACCGTTTTACGCACTCCAGGTTGACAAATCTACATATATTGACAACAAGTTAATACTTCTTGCTTATGCGCTATCTATATCAGGAGGATGTGCATGAGGATTTGTTATGTGCACTACCTTTGTCAACTAACACCACAGGAGCAGAACTGTTCAAGTCACTGGATGGTTATAAATCAAGACAACTAAAATGGTCCATATGTGTAGGCATATGCACAGACAGAGATCCTGCCATGACCAGACGACTGTCTGATTTAACTGCTCGGATAAAGGAAGTTGCACCTGAGAGTGAATCTACACATTGTCTCATTCACAGGGAAGTGCTAGCAAGCCGAAAAATGTCACCGGAATTTAACAGCGTATTGATTGATGTCGTTAAAGTTATTAACTACATCAAAGCACATGCCCTTAACTCGCACCCGTTTGAGCAGCTTTGTGAGGAGATGGAAACAGAGTACAGATGTCTTCTGTTACACACAGAAATAAGGTGGTTATCCAGAGGAAAATCGCTACTCAGAGTATTTGAATTGAGAGAGCCATTGCAAACTTTTCTCTTAGAAAAGAAGTCACCGCTGACAGCACATTATAGTGACGAGGTATGGGTCACCAAACTGGCTTACTTGTGTGACGTATTCAACCTGCTGAATAAACTCAATCTTTGCCTTCAGGGGAAAATGAAAACTGTTTTCAAGTTGGCAGACAAAGTAGCTGCATTTAAAGCCAAACTAGAGTTGTGGGGACGGCGTGTGAACAGAGGCATTTTCGACATGTTTCAGACATTAGCGGGGATATTAGGCGAGACTGAGCCTGAACATTCCTTCTCCCAGTTGGTTCACGATCATCTGTCTTTGATTTTAAAAGAGTTCGAGCACTACTTCCCAGCTACAAAAGACCCACGAACTGGTAAGGAATAGATCTACGACCCATTTGTCAACCAATCGGGTGAATATAGCATGTCTTTGCAAGAAGATCAACTGCTGGAGATTGCAAATGACTGCGGCCTTAAAACTGCGTTCGAGGCAACAACTCTGACGTTGTTCTGGAATAAAGTCATGGCAGAATACCGCGAAATTGCCACTACAGCACTTAAATCCTTTTTGCCATTTCTGACAACCTATCTGTGTGAAGCGAGATTTTCTGCAGTAATAGCAACCAAAACAAAGCAAAGGAATAAACTGGACATAAGCAACACACTTCGGGTGTCATTGTCTCCAATTACCTCCAGATGGAACCGTCTCATTGCAAAGAAACAAGCTCAGGGTTCTCATTGATTTAACGTTCTAGTAAGTTAAAATGTTAAATCGCTTTATTTATTTTTTGGTGTAACTGTATTTAATTTTGAAGGCATATTTAAATAGAATTAAATTCTTTATTAAATTATTTATATTCTTTATGTATTAAATAATATTAAATACATTTTGCTCTAAATCAAAATAATCTAAAATATAAACAATCAATGTCCACCTCCCAGCGGGCCGCGGTAAAATTATCAAACATTGACCGGTCCGCAGCGATAAAAAGGTTTCGGAACACTGCTCTAGAGGTTGTATTGGGCATAGACTCCTCCCACCAGACTCCTGAAATCTTGAATTCTGGGAAAATTGTTTGTTTGTTTGTTATGAATGAACTTGTCAGTATCCTCCTGCATGACAGTCTTCATTCAAACTAATATGTATTTGTTACATATTTCCTCCTTTTTGGAAGCTGCAAACGATTTTTGTTATCTTAAGCCCCCAGGGTGTTCTCTTTCAAAATTGGGGTGAAAACGAGCTAAATCGTTCTGTCACCTATATGGTGTCCAAAGCTACGGCTAACGACATGCGTTACTTAGCCTTTTGCAATGATGAATTTCGTGGTACTTGATCTGGCCTTTGCCGATCAAGTGGCATTAGTAACAACAACAACCACAATCAAGGTACATGGATAGACTGAGTTCTCCACGCGACCACTTTTGTTCCAAAATATTTTTTTATGAACTAGCTACATTTTCTCCCAGTGAATAATTTAATGGTTTTGATTGATATTTTTTAAAACTCATTAAGGTTTATAATGTAAATGAACATAATCTAAAAATGAAATGAGCACCTGCGATCTCTATTTGATGAAGTGAAAACCTCGGAAATAGAAATTGATCAAGAAAGGAAAAATCCTGGTGAAATAAAGAATGTTAATCACAATCATGATAGCAAAAGTAAATTTGAGAAACGCGATGCCATAGAATCGTTTGAGTCGAGAGTAATACTTCCAATTGCTATCTAAAGAATTTCCTCAAAACAGATATAAAGCCACAATTGACATATTACACACAAGACACATTGCTCCATATCTAAAATAAACAAGTAAGAAAAAGTTCAACATGCTATGGGTCGATCATCTAAGAACAATAAAACTATAATAACTTGTATAAGATATGACAGTTTTGCCTGCAAATATCATCCCTGTAATGTTAGAGAAAAGTGTCTGTGATTTGTGTTCTTCATAAAGCTTCCGCACAGTTGAAACTTTTTGTTCGATTTGATTGGATTTTTTCTCAAATTATCAAGAAAAATTGAAAACTCCTTAAAAGGTATGCAGGAACATTTCTTTTAATTAAGTTATTTACTGAAATTGCGATCTTTTTTGTACAATAAAAATATAAATATACAAAAAAGTTTGGGGTAAATCTGGCCCCCTGCGTGAACATTAACGTTAACATCGAGTACCCAACTTCTCCCGGGCTAAAATGAGTTCCCCAATTTTCCGCAATATTGTTACGCTGATTAAATTTCTTTTTTCATATTTAAAAAGAAAACTTTTTGAAGTTATACTTCTTTTGGGGTGTTAGAGAAGTAGGATGGGGGGTAAATTTTTATAATGCGCGCACAAACTGTCACGGATGTGACGCACACCTTCACGGGTGCGAAAATCGTTTGTCTAGAAACATACAGAACGGGACAAATCATTCCTGCCTTCAAAAAATTCTCATAAAAATATTTCTCTTTCTAATATATATATATATATATATATAAACCCGAGTGTCCCCTTCTTCACATCCCTGAAGAAGAGGACACCCAGGTTTGAAGCGGAGACCTCTCGATCTGCAGCCGAATGCTCTACCACTGAGCTATACACCCACGTCAGCGAACCTTTGCTTTGTGTTCCTTAGGAACGTATACGAAAATACTTTGTCTAGAAATATACAGAGTGGGGAAGGTCAGTGCCTCCTCCGAAAATCTCAACAAAAAAAAAATTATTTATCTTCACTTCCCTGAAAATGAGGGCACCCGGGTTTGAACCAGGGACCTCCCGACCTGCAGTTGAATGCTCTACCACTGAGCTATACATCCCACGCCATTTAGCCTTTGCTTTGCGTTCCGTAGGAACGGATACGAAAACGCTTTGTCTAGAAATATACAGAGCGCGGGACAGATCATTCCCGCCTTCGACCTCCTCCTCATATTATTGGTCCTATTGTCCCTGTATGGAGGTGTTTAAATTTATTTAAATTGTGATTATCTCAGGTTTGGCTGGTTCTATTGACTGAAGGTTAGTATCGTTCAACTCTGCTCGCGACCGCCTTTCGTCCTGGGCCCAGCTTGCCCCGTTGAAGATTCTTAGAAAGATTTTAATCTTGTTACGCCAAAGAAGTATATAACTTCTTACGTGCGTAAATAAGTACACACACACTTTTTTTTTTCTATTTTGAAAATACACTGAATTGACTTATGTGTTACACTGCCATAAATTTTATAAAAAATTTAACTGACTACCTGAAAATCCATTTAAATTTTGCTACAGATCGATTTTTCATCAAGTAAAATGAAATGTTTTCCTTAATCTCAATCTATATTGCCAGAAAAATTTCATAAAATTGAAGAAGAGGAATAAAAATAGTTTTATAAGAAGAAACAAACAAAATTTTTTTTTAAGTATACTCTGATAAAATTATAAAAAATTTTGAATGTTAAACATTTTAAGAAAATATAGCTTAAAATCAAAAATTAACTAAATCTTTCTTCTCTTCTATGAATCCCGTTTGACCAGCATAGGAAACCAATTTTGGAAATAACTCTAATGCATCAAAAATAAACAATTTACTTCTTTTCAATTCTACAATAATGAAATTTTGAAAAAACATCCTACTTAAATACAATAAATTGGGATGCAATAAGCAAAACGAAATTGTTTTTTATAAAGCTCTAAGATTTTCAAAACGTTTCAAAAATTTATTTTGGGGAAAAAACCAGTTATCGAAATCTAAGTGAGACAAATGTTTACAATAATATTCTACTACACTAGACTTTTTAAACTGCTAATTGTATAAAATGCAACCCCATGAAGGAATCATCAGAATTAAATGAAATTTAATGCACAAGCGACTTGTATTAGTTTGAATTAATGACGAAATTTTCAAAATATATATATATATATATGTATAGTGTCTAAAATCAGTATTTGGTGTAGCCACCACTCGCTGCAGTAAGTGTTGATAGACGACATGGCATGGAGTCAAACTGATTTTGAATGTCTCTTTGTGAAAGCTATTCCATATTGCTTGTACGCGCAGCAAAAGTTCGTCTTTTCAAGCTGCAGGACACGGGTTACGAGCGAGACGCCGACCAACCAAATCCCACATGTACTCAATAGGTGACATATCCGGCGAATAAGCAGGCCAAGGGCGAAGTTGCATGTGTTTGGCTGAGCGGAAGTCTCGAACAGTCTTTGCAACATGTGGGCGTGCATTATCCTGCTGAAAGATAGCTCCAGGGATGCCTTGAAGGAAGGGAACGACTTCGGGCTGTAGCACTTCACGGAAGTAACTGTTGCTATTAAGATTACCCTCAATTCGTATCAAATTGGATCGTTTATGATACGAAGTCGCACCCAAACCATAACTAAATGTGTTAGGCCACTATGTCGTTCGATAATGCACTCTGCAAGGCAGCGTTCATCGGCATAGCGTCTTACACAAATTCGGCCATCATGGTCCCTCAAATTGAAGCGTGATTCATATAAAGAGACAACTTGGTTCCAATCAACTTACCAGACTCTGTGTCACGTAGAGTACCACTTCCCTCTAGCAGGGTGCGCCCCACAGTTTGAGAAACGCAATCCCACTTCGTTTATTGTTATTGCTCTCTTAAAAGGAGATATGTCATGTTGCTTGTGGAATTCGTCAATGAAGCGTTGATGCACCATGGGCCATTTGGCTTGACGTAATCACATATGCGTGAAAGTTAGGAAAAACAGTGATTTTGTTTTTTGGAATGCTCGATTGCACTTTTATCTGCTTGTCATCCTTTGGCCCTAAAATGTACATCATTTGTATACTGCATTATTCCTTTAATTTATACACGCAATTTTTTCCTGTCCGTGTTACTCGGCGAGACCTTATTTATTTATTTTTTCTTATTGAAGTGGCATTTAGAACAATTAATAGTACTGTTTGGATATAATTATCTACCAATTTAAGAAGGGAGAAAATTCGAAGCACGTGCAATATTAATTGGTACCTCAGATCAAAAGTAATGAAAATTTTGAATGTATAAATACCTACTATATACTAATATTTTTCACACATGCATATTTCACATAAATACAAAATGTATAGATAAATATGGCTTCAAAACGGAAATATTCTTTTTTTTCAATTCATAATTTAAATTACATGAACATTACTCTAACACAACGTTTCTCAAACTGGGGAGTCGGCCCCTTAAGGGGGGGGGGGTGAAAAACCCACCCGGGCGGCGAGTATATTAAAAAAACGAAAATAAAAGATTTTTAAATAATATTAATTTACTGAAAGGAATTAAAGGAAATACGTTTTGATATAATAAAAATAAAATACACATTAGCACTCATATAATACACTTATAAATATGTCAGTACTGAACAATCTATTTGATCTAATACAATCTAATATTAGATACAAAATTTAATACTTGTCTTGATAATTTCTACGGTTTATAATTAAAACTATATTGTAGCTTGATCGTTTCAACACATCGTTATTGCATGGAGGGAGGGCGATGGAAATTACGATTGAAAATTTAGTCACAAAGATTGAAAGTTTGAGAAGCACTGCTCTAAGGGGAAAATAAATATAAATATATAAGTTTTATACATTTTCCATTTGTTCAAAAACAAATTATGACACTAAAATATAAAGAATGCATGTAAAAGACAGAAAAAATATATTTCTCTTCAATTATTCAATATGTCTCTTAGCTTCCCTAATCTGACATTTCACTTTCCTTTACTTAAGCAATTAGAAACACACTTCCTTTTTACGGAAAATTTGAATAGTATCTTGTGACGTAGATTCCCGTTTCTATAAAATAATATTTACATATATAATTATCTCTCACGCTTATCGAAGCAAGACAGAAATTAAGACTTTCTTAATATTTTTTTTTTATTTTACTTGCTAAATATTATTCTAAGCTAACTCGAAAACTAAGTACCAGATTGTTTCTTTTAATTTGACAAATTCTAATAAGAATTAAAGAAATCAGACATAACTACCTTAGAGGAAAACTAAACATTACTTATTAACATTTGTTTAAAAGAGCGGATAAAAGATACATATGTGAAATCAATGAAATGGAATTTATTTCATTTTTAATTTTTCTTTTCAGTACTTTAAATTAGATTTTCTAATGCAATTGGCTAAGGTAAGTAATTATTCTTATAAAACAGAAATGATTGGAAGCCGAAATAAAGGAGGAAATTCTGGAACTTTACGGTGTAATTGAATTTCTTAGAGGACTCTAGGGATGTAATGATATAAATGCATTTTAACCAGTGCTGTTCCAATTAGTTCTAGCATTCCCAGATTGAGTGCTTGGCATTGAAGAGCTTCTTATTAGATCGTGGAAGAAGAACAGAATAGAACAATATAGGATTCTTATTGCTCGAACATGCTTTATCCTTTGTGACAGAATGATCGAATCTGACGAACGACACGTATTTTTTTTTTAATTGTTATTTAAAACTTAATTAATTCTGATACTATTTGCTACTTTAAATATGTACAAACATATGTAGTTTTTATTTACTTTCTTCTAGTAAATGTCGTATAATTTGGTGAGAATAACGGTAAGTAAATATTAGAATGACAATTTAAATCCAGTATCATTTTAAATTGTTTCAAAAACTGATTTAACATAAAATAAATATATTTCTTCTAGTAAATTGCTTTGAATTTTAGAAAATAAATTATTTATTTGCTATAAATTAAAAGAACGCTTTTTATCAAATAGCAATTTATCTGGAATATGAGCATAACAAAAACTTCATTATAATTTGTCCTTTTTATATGAATTTTATTAAATTAATAAAACTAAATTTCTTCAAATAAAACCAACCGAAAAACAATCACACACATATTAAGCGTTTTCCATATACAAATTCAAAGACAGAATTCCTACTTAAATCAGCAACGAAAAATTTTATTTTAGCTACTTTTTATTAAATAGTTACAATTAATATAAATATGTATATACATAGGACAGAATCACAACATTAAGTGGTAATTAGTTTTTTTAATTATCATTAAAGTACCGTATTGTCATTTTAATTTCAGTCCAACTGAATGCTTTAACACGTGGGAAAAAAACTTTTTTAAGTTTTGACTCAAGTCGCCAAAATAGTCGCTAAGTCGCCAAAGTGGCTGTATTTGTAATTCTTTCAATAAATAGTTTTAATCAATTAATTTTTATTAATTATAATTAAATTATTGTATTGCCATCCAAAATGATCCTGTATATAAAATTTCAGCTCAATTCAGCGCTTTAAAATTTATTTTATTAACGACTGAAAATTCCACGAAGATACATAAATAAATATACAAATATATAAATAAATAAATATATAGACAATGCGAGCTAATAGTAGGAATTGAAAAATAATGACATTTCACCAAACGATAAATTATATTTAACTTTAGCATGACTTAGCTGTTATTCCATGTGTGTCTTCAACTTAATGGAGTAATGATAGTGTGATAATCGTGCGAACTATCTTCTCTTTCATAAAAATAAAATATGTTACCAATTTTATTTATTGAACTTAAATTCTTGCTGCAAGATTAGACTGATTTATGGTAGAAAGCTATTTTAACAGCGGAAAATATTATGCAAACAAGTCTATTTGAAGATTAAAAAGAAAAAAAAATTAAACGTCTTCAATCATTAATTTGCGTGTAGATTAATTAAAATATGTTATTTGTGGTTTATTCTTACTACATCAATAAATGTATAACAAGGGGATGAACTCAAAAAAGTAAAGTTAGAATTCAAGCAGGGAAATTGTGAAACAAAGAAATTATTGAACGGTAGCAAAGTACACGCACGGAAAATTCCAAGTTTTCTTAAGCTAATAGTTATAAAAGTGTATAATAATGTACTGAGAGAAAAAATGTTAGTTCAGTGAAAATAAATTAATTTACAAAAAAAAACTACAGGATTATAACTTAAGAACATATTAATGAAATACGTATTAGGTTCTGAACATTTTCTATTTGTAACTTAGTTATATATATATATATTAGAATTTTGTAATAATAATTTAATTCTGCTTATATAATTTTGACGTTCAGTCAGAGAAAAGCACCACAGCTATGTCGATGTGAAATTTGTACCAATAATTTAATACTGCTGAAAATACTCAAGACGAACAGTTTCTCTAGGGATCTTTAACATGTCGCATTATCACACGACATGGACTCGGTCGATATTTTGCATACTGAAAATCCCGCGACTTGGGCCAGATTCGAACCTGCAAACTTAGGCGTACAAGGCCAGCACCAAATTGACCATGACCTTTCGTAAACTTGACTTTGTAGTTTACTAACTTGACTTGATAATTAAAAATGAATATCAAGCAAGGAAACCGATGACTTTTTGAAAAACTGATTGGAACAGACTAATATTTTTGCCCAATTCCTTTACTGTAGAATTAAATCAGTTCTTTAACTCATGAACAGAGATAAAACACTAAGGTATATTTATTACACCATATTTTAATGAACTTCATTCCGAGATAAATTTAATTTTGTATATACTTTCGAGCAATAGACTTTCAGTTAAGAATTTTTAAAACATATAAAGAGAGAAAACTATAAAATAAATTAACAAAAAAAAAATATTTGTACTAATTGAGAGAGAGAGAGAACGGAATTTAAGTAAATTTCTATATAAGATAAGTATATTAAAATCATAAACTTTTCCCTTCTTATTTTATTAAAAAGTAATTAGTACCCAGAATTTACTTATGCTAAAGAATTCATGGAACATTTATTTCTGTCTTCATAATCTCAACTGCCGTCAAATTCCATCAGCTTAAAAGAAGAACTACAGCTATTAGACACACAATTTACTTCAAATTATATTTTTTAAAATATTCTAAATGTCTTTGCATGAATGATTTCACATTTATTTAGATTTACTTCAATAACTTCACTTCTTACAACTGAAATGTTTTATTCTTGCTTGCTGAATTACTATCATTGTTTATTTTTTCGTTTTTTATACTATTCCAGAGAATTCAGCAAGAAAAGAAAATCAGTATGGATTGCTAAAAATAATTCTTCGTGACATGCGTGAAATGAACTTAGCAACTGAAATACTAAATTTAAGTATTGCTTTTGTTTCCTTCTTGAGGTAAGAAAAACAACCGAATATCAGGTTATTTCAAGTATTTCTAGTATTTAAATAGGTAAATAAAGTAGACAATATATTCGATACAACTGTTTTGTGCGTAGAGAAAGCATATTTTTTTAATGCAAAATATAACACTTTCAATCTTTTAAAATTAATTTTAATAAGTCAAAACCTTTAGTTGTTGACTCTTCTAGTAACAAAAATATATAAGACGAGTAATAGTTTTAATAGACGAGTAACGTTAATTATAGTTTTAATCTATCTTTACATAATAAATGGGAATATCCACGTTTGCTTAAAAGTAATACACCCACTTATGAAAAACAAATATGTTTTATAACAAATAATGAAAATTTAATTTTAGTAAAGAAATTTGATATATATCGCATTTTACGCAAGCAAATTTTTAAAAAATTTGACGATGCTATCTAGAGCATTGTTCATTTAGTGAATTTTTAGAGTGAAATTTCCAATGTACAATGCTGTTTGTAAAAAAGAGGGAAAAAAAATGCAACACCATGAAGGAATCATCCGAATTAAATGAACTTTTCAGCAAATATCAATAATGGGATGTTAGATAAAATAGTAAAGTTTCAGAGCCACCATGCATGAGTGGATTGCGCAGTGCCCTCTGAACTGATGCTGAAAGCGTATAAATAGAGGGCTGTAGCGGGGCTTTGAAAATAGTGAATGATTATTTGTTAGTGGCGAATGTTTAGTGAGACCAAAGTAGGCCTCCACGACAAAATAAGGGAAAAAACTCCAAAAACTTACAGATTTTGAACGGGGAGTATTATCGGCCTTCGAGAAGGAGAATTTTCCTATCATGCAATAGGAGCTCGTGTGCAGCGGAACAGTTCCACAGTAATGCGAGTTTGGAAGTAGCTGACCGACGAGCACCGAACAACTCAAAAAACTGCAGAGGACGATAGAAGGTGATGTCAGCACGCGACGATCGACACCTGCCCCGCATGGCGGTGAATGACCGTACAGCTTCCTCCCGGAAGTTGGCAGCAAGTTGACCTACAGCTACAGGTGTACTAAGGTCGGCTTCGTCAACTGGACGACTTCTGCTGCACCGTGGATTGCGCACAAGGGGGCCTTTATACAGGATCTCCTTATGTCAAACCATAGATTGCTGCCTCTGCAATGGGCTCGTGAGCACTGAGTATGGCAAGCTGATTGGCACCAAGTTGTCTTTTCAGATGTGTTAAGTTGTCTTTTCTACAGCGCATTATTTAACGACATAGTGGCCTAATACCCGAAGTTATGATTTGAGGTGTGATTTCTTCTCATGGACAATTTAATTTTCTACGAATTGAGGGTAATCTCAATAGCAACGTGTAAGTCCGTGAAGTGCTACAGCCCAAAGTCGTTACCTTCATTCAATGCTTCCATGGAGCTATGTTTCAGCAGGATAATGCACGCCCACATGTTGCTCCACATGAAGACTATTCGAGACTTCTATTCAACCAACACATGCAACTTCTTCCTTGGCTTGCATATTCGCCAGATATGTCGCCTGTTGAGCCCGTGTGGGATTTGGTTGATCGGCATCTCACTCGTGATTCACATGCTGCAGCTTCAAATGACGACTTTTGGTGCACATACAAGCAATATGGAATTCTCTTCCACAGGTAGACATTCAAAATCTGTTGGACTCCATGCCACGTCGTATAGCAACACTTATTGTAGAGCGTGGTAGCTGCACCAAATGCTGATTTCGGACACTTAGTATTTATTTGCTATGAAAATTTCCTCATTTTTTGTACTAATACAATTTGTGCATTAAATTTCATTTAATTCTCAGGATTCTTTAATGGTTTTGCATTTTTTAGAAACATCAGTTTATTTATTTATTTATATATTTATGTTGTTCAAATTTTCAATCGTTAATAAAATACTTTCAATTCATTCATTCTAAGTAGGAATTGACTTAATTTTTTTTATATTATTTTTTAAACAAAATTAGGATTAGCTTCTTCTTGTGTCGCTGATTTAGTGGTTTTAAAAGCGTATTCAGTTATCAATTTTTGTGTTAGTGTTTGGCTGTGCAATTGTATAATTCCCTGTAAGAGAACATTTATGACTTCAGATTGTGTAGATTCTTCCAAGCTCGTTCCTCATAAGGATCTTGTTTCACAAATGAATACTGTATTTCTTGACCAATTCAAGACCTTTAAGCTCACTTTCAGACTTCCGTTAAAACTCCAGATGCAATATCTGAATGTAGAACAATCGCGTTAAATTAAAAATAATGGTGTAAAAAGGAAAAAAGTTAGTTCGAATCCATGTTAAAACAAAATCATTAAAAAAATTGAGTAAAATCAGAATTTTGTGTGTTGATGTCTGATTGTATACACATGTGTTTTAGCGTGTGTCTCACTTAAACCATTGCTTAAAATAAGGTTTGAGTAATTATTTTAATAAAGCAAATTAAAGAATTCTCAAAAATGCACATATCAAAATAAAGTAACTCAAGCATTGAAATGACAAAAAAAAAAAGTTATTTTGAAAAATAATAAGCCTTTTACATAATTTTCACTATTGTGCTAAAATAATTCTATTGATATTTATGCAAAATAAAACTATTCAAACTAATTTTAAGAACTCGAAGAATGGAAATGGTGGGAAAATGTCGAAATGGAGAATGTGCTTCCACAATTTCAAATAAATTCAGTCCTGTACATGTCTACCTTATACACATGACCGAAATATGGTGTAAGGAAGGTATCACAGTAGCAGAGGCTCCAGTAGTCGAAGTAGCAGTTAAAATATTTTTTCAGACATTTATGTTCAAGTAGTGATTTCGTGCCTTCTAATAAGGTGTTAAGATGAACCAGCAGTTTATACCTTATTCTGAATTGCTACAATTAAGGAACAATCTATTCTTTTTTTGAGATGTTACAGTTAAGCCGCAGTCTATTCTTTTTTAAAGTGTTACGATCCAGCAGCAATCTTCTGAGGTGTTATTATCATTCAGCAGTTGAGTTCTTCTGAGGTGTCAAAATCATGCAACATTCCACTCGTTTTCTTAGCTGGTAACGCTGAACAAAATTCTATACTTAAGGATGTCATAATGCAAATATCTAAGTATTCCTTTGAGATGTTACTACCAGTTCTTTTCTTATTTTACATGACTTTATGTGAATAAATAGTCCAGGTCTTCACTAGGAATTTAATAATTGCTTTTTTTGAACTTGAATATTGTGAATATTTCTCTATTTGGTGCTGTTATTCTCACGATTCAACTATACGAACTATGAGTGTGATTCATTGAGTTGTATTTCCTTAGTATATTTATGAAGTTATTCGAATAAATCATTTATAACGCTCTTATATTATTGTTCAAAATCATTTGTCTGTAAGTATTTCTCTTGAATTACATAGATTAATATCACAACTCAATTCCATACATACAGTCCTTTATTTGATTAAAATTAAATTTCTACAATTGTGCTTCTGAATTTTTATTTATGTTTATGTTATTTATTTTTGTTATTAATTTATAATATTTAAGAGACATCGTTCTGTTGATTCAGGTATGGTGATCTAAAATGCTATGAAGGAACTGAAGGACCTCTCAAAATATATTCGAGAAGTTTTTTGAACCTCTATACGAACTATGGAAGAAGTGTGTGCATGCAGAAGGGCAGTACTTTGAAGACCAATAGGCTTAAATTAATGTTTCATTTTCTAATAATTTGTAACTGACCCATTCAGCGAACTCTTTAACTTTACCATGAAGAATCAGTTTATTGAGAAACAAATATATCTTGTTACACTTGTCTCCATTTTGTTCTAATTTTTTTTAAAAAAAATTAGGAGTGGTATTGCTTGTTAAAGTTCTCTGCACAACCTGCAAGTTTATGCCAGCCCACATGCATCTTTATTTACTTTTGTTGATCTTCATGTAAGAAAACTTTGCTTACAAAGAATTGTCGACTAAAATATAAAAATTAATTTCCTCGCAAATTTCTTCATACATGGTAATTTTTCAAATGACAATGATTTTTAAAATTCAGTTATTGTCATACCATAAAATATATTCTTCCCACTATGATCTGGCTTCAAGTCAATAAGTTCAAGCTGTAGCTCCTCAGGTACTGTATCAATATCAGCAATAACGGGATAGCAGAGAAAATTGAATTTATGCTATTTTTTTATTTATTTATTTTTTGAATCCTGAAATCTTGTGATCTTGTCTCGTCCAAACTCTGTAAATGATCCCTTTGTAGAAACAAGTTCAGGTATTTTTTTTTCCTTACAAAAAATTTCTGTTTTCCTTTTTGTGAAAAATACAAGATGAATCTTTGATTATACATGGAAAATAAATCTCGATTCAAAGTGAAATTTCGTACTGTTTTGGTGTGCCTAAAAACTCTCTTTGGTGGCCGCATGTGGCATATGGTCTGCTATTTGCCACCCATACACTTATCAATAGTAAATGTTAGCCAAAAAAATTTATGTTACGCTTGAAGTGAACACAATCCAAAAATAACGAAAAGAAACGGTTGGAAACTAGAATTTAAACGGCACGTAAGTAAGGGGATTTGCGTATTAAAATGCATAATTTTCTTTATGATGCTGTGACACTTTCGATGAGGAAGCGTAAACCTTTTCCACCAAATAAAGTCATAGAAGCCCCTCAATCCCTTTTCAATTTATTTTCTATTAACCGAATGAGTCGTGAAAATACCGAGTTTGTATTTTTATTCTTATTTGAAAAAAAAAAAGAAGAAAAAAATGGAACAAAACGATTTTTCAACTAATCCTGAAAACCAGAAAAATACTTTTAAGATGTTACCACACAATAACAATTTTATTTTTCATCCCAATTCATTTCATTATAATTTTTTCTTGGTAACAAAATACAACATTGGAGGAGACCGCTCTAATGCACATTCCGATTAAATTCCAAGAAATAAGATCATGTAGATTCAAGTCCAAATTCAGTTACGAGTAACCGTATCTATTTCCCATTTTTCGTAACTTAAAAGAAGACAATAACGTAAAAGAAAATAACTCTCTGATGCTTTCCTTGTATTTATTTTTCATGTGAAAAGGAAAAAGATATTTTTGGCTATGGGTATTATCCTTGTTCTTTTGTTGTTGAGAAAACAGTTTAATGAAATGGAAAAAAGAGGAACAAAAATAATTTGATAAAAATGAATAAACACACATCAGATTGAAAACAGGAAATACTTTGACAAATCCAAAAATAACACATTATATAAACCTATCCACTCGTAAAAAGTTTTGGAGTGTTGTTCTCTTTTTTAAAAAAGAAAGTCAGTATCAATGAAACGTGTGTTGAATAGATACTAAAATTCTTCTTTTACATCGACTATGTTTCACCAGCAAATGATGTTTCAACTACAAAAGCTCAGTTATTTAAATGTTTAAGTCCAAGGCAAATTTGGATCTGTAATTACTTTTTAACAAAACACGAATGATAAAAAGAAGCAGTTATAATCAGATTATTAGAGATTAGTTTTACTGAAAGAGTGCTTAAGATAATCCCTAAAGCAAACTTAATTCCGTTAGTATGAAAATATTTATTTTAATGTCTGAAAGAGAGAAATTCTTACTCTCTGTAGGATATTCTTAAAACATATTTTGCTTTCAAAATTGTATGAATGTAAACGGGGTAAAAATTAAGGATTATTATAAAATAATATTCCATAAGACGTTTAGAGATATTGAACATCATCTTCTTTCCCTTCTTCCATTGTGAAAAGTAGAAAAGTAATTTTACATGGAAAAATACATATAATACTACTAAGCTTTATGAATATTTTTGAAACAACGGTATTTTTGCTTAACATTTATTTTGGATTGAAATATTAACCTTTCTTTACTGAAAATCGAGGCAATAAATAATTTGCAAAATCAGATTTATCTTGCTAATAATTTCATTAAAAACTTAAAATAATAAAACTTTAGAGTTTTTATTCATCTTCTTTGAAATAATAAAGAATATCATTCTTAAACAGAAAAGTTTGTGAAGTTGCCCCCTCGGGTGCCCTTCTCCTAGATTATCAGCGTAAGTTAGAGGTGTAGGAATAACGACAGAACTAGAAGCGGCCATGATCTTAATTTGACGTCATTAAAATCTTAAAACTTAAACATCTAACGAATTAGATTATAATAATATATGTGATAGAATCTACGATGACTAAACGCACAATATATATAATACTGAAATAACGTAACCCGGACCACTATCAATAACTAACTCGCCTAAACTCAATTCTAATACTATCACAGATCCTAATATTAAATAGCTACTCCTACCTTAATTTCGATCGACCTATCCAATCTTAATGAAAGTTGTGTCTTTACTAGAGTGCAATGGTATGCACCTTGACCTAATGGCTCTATGTCGGAATAATTTCTGTTAGCTGTCACTCAATCTTACTCAAACCTCTTCACGCTTGAACCATTGATTATCATAACATTCCCCAAATTGCCACCCCGTTTACTCTAACTTCTGATATTTAAAAGCTTCCTAATTTGCATATTTCCTTCACGCTTCACTTCTTGGGTTTCGTTGGAAAAGAGTTGTCATTAATTCTGGCTCCAAAGAACCCAAAGGACATGTTAATGAAAAGATGCGTGAGCCCGTCACAAGTTAAACTAAATTATTATATTGAAGGATAGATTTTGTCGACCTAAAAAAATGATAATACACTCTATTCATCGGTAGTTTTCAAAATAATGGAAACACCTCAGATTTATAAATAATCCTTTATTATTAAGTTGTAGGATCGCCTTTGACATGTAATAAAGTTTGGATTCACCTAGAAATTGATTCATACAAGTGCTGTATAGTTACTGTTTAGAAGAATATTGTGCCACTCTCCATGAATATATTGTAAAAGTTCTGAGAGAGATGCTGGAAGTGGATTCGATTTCGAATTGAACACTCTAATATAGACCATAACGGTTCAATTATATTGACGTCGGATGACAGTGAGGGTCAAGGTAGATGTTAAACTTCAACCTAGTATACATCAAAACAGAATTCGACAAGTTCCGCTGCATGTGGATAAGTACATTATCATCCTGTAAAATTCCATCTCCAACAGGAAACAAAGTATACATCATAGAATGGTCTAAATGTCTCTACTTTTCCCCATTGATCCTTCCTTTCATAGTCCCTATTGGTCCAGCATAAAACCAAGACACGGTTGCCCATATCAGGGTACACCTACCTCGACACTTGACAGTACGAAAAAAAACAACTACGATGATTCACTTGTGCAGGTGTGTTCCAAACATTCACTCATCCTGCTGTAAGGAAAACTGTAAAAGACGATTCTTCAGACCATATTATTTTATTCCACTTTACAAAAGACCGAGTTTTGTGAGTGTGGCACCACTGTAGAAGACGTTTGGCATTAACATCTGTAAAAAGTGGCGTGGAAATTGCTGCTCTGCTGTAAATGTTCTTTTTTTGAAGATGCCTCCTAACTGTAACCAGTGACACTGGAGAATCTAGATACTGATTGAGCTCTGCGGTCACGTTTGCTGTAGTTGTTCATTATTTAGACGTTTCAATCCGCTTCAATATCCATCTTGATCTCTTTCAGTGACCTTCTCCTTCTGTTCACTATTTTCGTTTCCGAGCTTGCCTTGAAGTGTTGTGTGTACGCTACCATGCATTTAGACTCCATGCCTCCAGAAATGTCTAAGAGTTGGGATGTTTTGGTCACACTTGCTCCAGCTATACCGCTTCCAACAATTTGGCACATTTGAAAACCTAAGAGGTCCGACATTTTACTCTTTTGAAAAAAAAATCGAAGAATTAAAAATATTCAATAAAACTACCACATTCTACCAGACTATATACATTTCTATTTATAAAAGAACTTCAGAGCTAGTGTTATATACTGCTGGCCACAGTAAATGCAACACCAAGAAAGACAAGCGATAGCACAAGAAAATTTACTTTTTCGATAACATGTTCAACAATTATCAAATGATTAAATTTATAGACTTCTGTGAAGTGTGGTTCTGCCAGAATCAGTAATCAGAGTAGCCGCCATTGTTGGAGATCACCGCCGCCACGCGCCTCGGAATAGATTCAAAGAGACTTTGGATGTGTTCTTGGGGTACAGCAGACCAAGCAGTTTCCACACGTTGGCAAAGTTGATCTGGTGTGGCAGCTGTTGGTGTAATCTGGGTCAATCGTTGAGTAACCATGGACCACATGTTTTCTATCGGTGAAACATCCGGAGAGCGAGCCGGCCAGGGAAGCAATTCAATCTGGTGATTGACGAAGAAACTTTGGACAATGCTTGTCACGTGTGATCGCGCATTATACTGTTGAAATATGGCTGTGGCCAAACCCTGACGTTAAGGAAGGACAACTGTTTCCAACACCTCGGAAATGTCGCACTGGCTGTTTAAAGTACCAGCAATGCGTAACAGAGGAGTGCAAGAGGGATATCAAATAACGCATCATACAATAATACCCGGTGCAGGACCAGTGTGGTGGTGCATAACGCAGCTGTTCAGCATCCTCTCTCCACGGTGTCTCCAGACTCGAATCCGACCATCGTGGTGTTGCAGACAGATGCGTGGCTCGTCAGTAAAGACAACTTCATTCCATTCTGCAGCCCACATCCTTTTTTCATCACACCATTGGTGGTGGAGACGTCAGTGGTTCTGCGTCAAGGGTAGACCAAGCAATGGATGTCTTGCGGACAGACCACTCTGCTGTAAACGGCGTCGAATGGTACGCGCAGACACTGAATGATGCGTTACCGACTCAAGGTGCTGTGCTATGGTTCGTGATGTGACTGAGCGATCCATCACTGCCATGCGTACAATTTGCCTGTCCTCACATGAATTGGAGCACTGAGGTGAATGCGATTGACCACGTCGTTCCGTCGTACCCTCCTGAATCCAGCGGTCACATATCCGCATTACAGTTGTTTGGTTTCATCCAACACGACTACCGATTTTCCTGAAAGATAAACCACAATCTCGGTAGGTCACTATCCTTCCTCTGTCGAACTCGGATACTTGATGATTTCTACGATACATAACTGATCGATTTTTGAAAAAACCACAAGAAAAACACAATTGCCGAACTTGAAATCGTCAAAATCTCCAAGCCTTAAATAGCGCTTTGAGGTGGAGCCACAGGCGCGCGTGATGTGTGTTTGAGCTGAAATTCTAATCATTTGCATATCTCACCTTTGCGTATCTCACCTTGCGTATTTGCATATCTCACCTTTGAAATTTTATGTTATTTTCATGCTTTCTTCAGGGTGTTGCATTTACGGTGGTGAGCAGTGTATTATAATGCTTACGATGACATTCAAAAATGTTATTTTTGTTTGCAGTTGTTTCCATTATTTTAATAACCACCTGTGAATTTTGTAACAGTTAAGTATAAAAAAAAACCTTTTTTTAGATTTTTCAAAAACAACAAACATTGAATGAAAATTTGTTAGCACAACAAATAAAATATGTTTTTCTTTTAATTTCGGTTCTTTTTTTTTATTATTTATCAATTTTATTTTATGCAAATGATGGAAACTAGAAGGATATATACTGAACGCTTGTAATTATTTTTGGTAATTTGCAAGCAAAGACACAATTTATAACGTCTGGATGATAGTTTACGCTGAAAAGGATTTAGAAATTTAGAGCAGTCCACACAGAAACGGAAATAATAGCCTAAAAGTCTCCTAAAATTTGGCGTCCAATTTATGGTACACTTTCCAGAAGGCATGAACAATATCCAGATAACTAGTCCAGAAACTGTGATGGCTTTTAAGAGACACTATAAGCCAAGATATGAACAACGTAGATTTAATTGCATAGCAAAAAGAAAAAAAAAATGGTAACAGCTTCCCAAATAGCAAATGAACAATCCAGATCTCCAGATACTTCATTTTCGAGAAATATTGTTTTACACAGGCTTACTGATGCGCAGTTGTTTACTTGGATACCAATGGTGTGAATCCCACTTATTCTAGATCTCAAGATAACTATTACCGTAAAGTTTGACTAGCTGACACAACGGACTCCATACTCAAATGATTGTGAATTGAGCGCTACATGAAGCTAGAAGTAATAATGCACACACCAAAAGTGCTCACAAACACAAATATTCTCTAAATTGTTTCTTATAGTTGGCCAGCCCACAGTGTTAAGAGATCTATTTAGTTATCCCATTATATATAAAGGAAATGCACTTGCCCTTAATTGGCAGAAGAATTGCTGGTTCTCCAATGAACTGATAATTATCACCATAACAAATTAATTAAAACATAAACCAAATGAATTTGGGTGGACTATCTTATCATGTGACTTACTTTAATTTGATAGTAGATAAATTGCCTAGGCTCATGTCACTGAATTACTATGTTAGAATTGATATGTTAGAACAATTATTATCACACAATGGTTGAATTATAATCAAGCTCTCTTCAACCCACAAAATTTTAGATTAACATACTAAATCTCACCTACTTTCCCAGTTTCGATTCAATATTTTGCAATTACACAAATTTTTTAATTTGATTTTCTTTCTTTTCCTGTATAGAGAGTTATTGATCATATCGTTTCATAACATAAATTATTAGAACAACATTTACTCTAATATATTTTTCTTGTACCGCAACATTTGATTTCTATTGATTGCCAAAATGTCTAAACGTATTTTGAATAATTTGTTATCGTCATATCGAAGGGTCAAGTATAGAATGTTATTAAGTTATTGTAATGATTGAACTTCATTTTTAACTTTTTTAAAAGCATGATAGTTTTATTTTTCCGTTAAAATTGTTTTTCAACATCTCTATGTGGATTACACCAGTGTTTCTCAAACTTTCAATAATAGCGACCCAATATCCAATCATAATTTCCATCGCTCCCCCTTCTTCCCCATACAAATAAACGATGTATTAAATTCAATAATACTACACTTTGACGCTAAACCTACAATTCGACTTAAACCAGTTAAGTGCCACCGGCGTAAATAAATCTCTAACTCAGACAATGTGTTACTTGATCCAGACGTATATATACGTATTTCCAAAGTACGATCTTTTCTGTGAACTTCTATTCATAAAATTATATTCTGGAGGCCTTGGAATGCAATAAAATAACTTGGACAGAGTTTGCGAAGGATTTTACTTATCTCAGAGGACTTGCTTATTTTTATTCCTTTTCTATCCCAGCCCCAATACGCCACATTCGCTTGTTTACTTGTTAATTGGTGGTATTGTGGAGCGAAACGCCTACTTATTAATCGGAATTTAAAGGATTAACTATACAACGTACAAATTATCACGATAAGTGTTAATTTTTGTATATAATTTTGTATATGACATGGCCATGGTAATTATTAAACGTTTTCTAACTTAGTATATATAGTTAGATTAATTATAAAATACATTGGGCCGTACTAATATATTTATAAGTGTATTATATCAGTGTAAATATATATTTTATTTTTTATCATGTCAAAATGTATTTTGTTTTTGTTTACTTTTAATAAATCAATAATTTTTTAAGCAATCTTTTGTTTTCGACTTTTCAATATACTCGCCCTCCCTCCTTCTCAGGGTTATAACGCCCTCTAGGGGGGGCGCCCCATCGTTTGAGAAACACTGGATTACACTAACACAAAATGAAGAAATCTATCTCAAATATCAAAATTTAATATTGAAGCTTATTTTATTTCATGTCGTTTTTACAGTATATTTACAACTCCACAGTCTCCAAAGGCATTGATTTTCACTGTATCACAGATATTCCGCTGCTTTTTTTCTGTTTAATGCCCGATTGACAACTTTCACGTCCTTTCGTAAAAATAAACAAGCACACGCTAGAGTCTATTTTCACACCGCTTCGGTGACCTTCGTTTCACAATTTCTTTATTTGAGTTAAGATTTTACTTTTCTTCGCTCGCGGTTCATCATTCTGTTGCACTCATATTGTTTGAACTCGAATATTTCATGAACGATTTCTTTTAATTACTGTGATCTACTGATATTAGACAAGAATATATTTGCCTTTCTTTCCTTGCTTTATTACTAAAGGTTTATCATTATTTTAATAATTCTGCTCTGATACACACACACACACATTATTTGTTTCATACATCAAATTAATTTTTCTACCACAATTGTGATTCAAATAAAGCAAATGAAGTAATTTTAAATAGGTTTTAATACTAAAACGTCTAGGATTTCGATTACCCTTGAATGTATGTGATATAAAATATATCAAAAATTCTAACAACTAAACAATTGCAGGACTACTTTTCAATATGGTTTAGTTTTAGGACTTTTTAATATCATTTCATGTAATTAACGTATTTTATGACCCTTTATATCATAACAAACTGCCGTTGGCATTATGTTTCGTGAAGCTTGTTGGACCACTGCCTTGTCCCAAAACATTTAGAGTCGCAAATCTGCCAGGAATATTACTATTATGCGGTATCCATTCTGTGCCACCTCTAGGATTTAAGGAAGGATTTATCAATTATATCACTTTCTTCATATTCTTCGCTGTCACTTTCAGTCAATCTTATGTCTTCATCGGACTCAAAATTAGAGCAAGGTAGCTCACCACCATCCGATCCATTCGCAAAAATCTCTCGCAATAAAATAGAAATTTCATGAGAAATTAGACCTCTTCCACGAGCCATTGTTTCATGGTGTCTGGTTCTGCCCAAAGTTTAAAAATTGAATGATTTTTTTTTATATGAACTTATAACCAAATGATATGTAACAAAAACTTAGACCTAACAATTTTAGAAAAACATATTCGTTTCCGATGTTAACCCAATAACACTACATTGAAGTTCAATTAAATGTGCTATAGTTCTTTGGGAAGTTAGTTTTACTAATGGTAATATTGAACGGCAGCTATATTTAGGATGAACAATTGCCTTGTTGCCGAAATGACACCAAGGACGTTCTAGGTATATTTAGTTGTAAAATGTCTCCTAACTAACATACAATCACAAATATTTACTGTGAAATTAACATGGAAAATAATTAAAAGTCATGAACAATTTTCAAATTCCCTAACAAAATGCGGAAAGGAGAAAAAACGAATAGGCTACTGTGCCAAATTGACACCGTTGGGCATTCTAGTGTTAAAGAAGATCTCATTCATTTTGCATTTAATAGTATATAAATTATGTTGATAGATATTTTTTTTAACTAAATTTTCCTAAACCTGCTGATTCTGATGAAGTCACACAAGATCCATCAGACCGTTTTGAAGCTTCAAGTATAAGAGGAGGAACCGTATAGATATTTTTTCTAGAAAGATCCATACAAATAAAAAAAATTCTCGGGATAAATCTGATAACCCTCCTCTAACCGAATCTTTGAGATGTATAGAAAAATTAATTTGGGAGGGGGCAGCATCCACACGATGAATGGGAGCTTGACATCTTTCTTCTCTCAGCCTTTTATCACTCGTACTAGGTTTCAGGACTAAGGACAAGGTTGAACATTTCACATTTTGGACAACAGTTTGCCTTGAATCTGACACATGCTGAGTGCCCAACAACGTAATTTTTAATGTCATTTTACTTCTTTAATTTTCATAATGTTCTGTAACATAGAGTGTAGTTTTCAGTATTATAATAAAATACCTCGAAACAGGTATTTTGCAACATATTTAAGATACTTTTTTCTGCTGGGAGTTGGGATGCATCTGAGAAATACCGCGCAAAGACGGCCTGAGAATAATATTCACATGCTTTTTTTATTACTACACATAATTGAAGAAATACGTGATGTACAATTTCATGTTTAAAACAAAGAACCAAAAGAAACAACATAAGAACTTTGAAGAGAATGTACTGTTCCTCTCAAAATTTATTTGTGTAAAATGTGAAAAACTCATGTACCTTGAATATAATAATTGTGAAGATTCCAACAAAGAATCTCAAAAATATGGTGGTAATGGGACTGTAAATA